>WBNM01037812.1:14702-31036 GCA_013399055.1 Ramphastos sulfuratus | reverse complement strand
GTGCTAAAAGGGCTGAAAAAGACAGAGGGCAACCAATTTGTCCTCCTTTGCTCTGGGATGCTTCTCCCTTCACTTCTCCCTAATCTCTTCCACTAACCTTGCCTGATCAGTTAACATGTAAAGCCTTGCTGGGTGTTTTCTGTCTGGGAGAAAGAGAGAGGGTTGGTGTTGGTCCCTCGTGGGCAGTCTCTTTGCCCAGGAGGGAGTTTGGCTTTCTGTATTATTTCTCAATTGTCTGCAATTGTAGAGCTGTTGTGTATGTACATGCTTGTAAATTTAGCTTTGCTCTAAATAAATCTTACTTCCAAGCTGTCTGAGCTGGGCTGGTAAATTTGGGGATCTTAAATTTAGTTTTGCTGTAAGTAAATCTTGCTTCCAAGCTGTCTGAGCTGGGCTGGGAAATTTGGGGATCTTAAGGGGGCCTAGAAGGAAGCTGGGGAGGGACTTTTTAGGCTGTCAGGTAGTGATAGGACTGGGGGGAATGGAACCAAGCTAGAAATGGGGAGATTCAGACTGGATGTTAGGAAGAAGTTCTTCAGCATGAGGGTGGTGAGAGCCTGGAAGGGGTTGCCCAGGGAGATGGTGGAAGCCTCATCCCTGGAGGTGTTTAAGGCCAGGCTGGATGAGGCTGTGGCCAGCCTGATCTAGTGTGAGGTGTCCCTGCCCATGGCAGGGGGGTTGGAACTGGCTGATCCTTGTGGTCCCTTCCAACCCTGATTGGTTCTATGATCCAATTGGTGGTAGGGAAAGTTGCTAACCCATTCCATGCAGGCAGAGCTGAGTGGGAGAGCATCCTCAGGCAGCAGCCCAAACCTGACTGCCTGCACTCCCTGCCCTCCCCAGGCTGCCAGCTGAAGCCCATCCCAGCTGGCTCTCAGCAGCTCCCAGTGGCTGGCTGTGCAGAGTTAGCTGGGTGCTTCCTGAGCTGACTCATCACCACAAATGTCAGCAAGGGCCCAGGATATTTGTCTTTGGCTGTTACTCATCTCAGTACAAAGTTGAGCCCGTCCCTAGCTGTTTCCTGTTTGTTACCTCTTCTCCAAATACAAAGACAGGAGCCCTTGCAGAGCCCTGGGGCTCAGGCAGCATCTTTCCCAGCCTCCAGGCAGCACTTAAAACACAGAGAGCTGCCCAGAGCCAAGGAAACTCAAGTTTGCACAGTGAAACACTGCCGGTGCTGGAGCTGCTGTGAGGACAGGCTGAGGGAGCTGGGGTTCAGCCTAGAGAAGAGAAGACTCTGGGGGGGCCTCCGAGCTGCCTTCCAGTATCTGATGGGATCCTGCAGGAAGGCTGCAGAGAGACTTTTCCTAAAGGTGTTTAGAGACAGGACAAGAGGGAATGGTTTGAAGCTGAGGCAGAGCAGGGTTAGACTGGAGCTTAGGAAGAAGTTCTTCAGCAGGAGGGTAGTAAGACTTTGGAATAGGCTGCCCAGGGAGGCTGTGGATGCCTCCTCCCTGGGGGTGTTCAAGCCCAGGCTGGGCCTTAATCAGCTGAGTCTAGCCAAGAGGTGTCCCTGCGCATGGTGGGGAGGTTGGAGCAGATGAGCTCTGAGGTCACAGACTCACAGAATCATCCAGGTTGGAAAAGACCTCTAGGATCATTGAGTCCAACCTATCACCTAACATCTTCTAATTAACTAACCCATGGCACCAAGTGCCTCACCCAGCCTCCTCTTAAACACCTCCAGGGATGGGGACTCCACCACCTCCCTGGGCAGCCCATTCCAATGCCAATCACTGTTGCTGTGAAGAACTTCTGCCTAACATCCAGCCTGAGCCTGCCCTGGCACAGCTTGAGGCTGTGTCCTCTTGTTCTGTCCCTGGGTGCCTGGCAGAAGAGACCAAGGTCCATTCCAAGGTCCCTCCCAAGGTCCCTCCCAACCTAAGCCATTCTGTGATTCTCTTCTGCTGCCCTCCATCCAAAGCTGCCCATATTTACCCTCCTGAAGAGGGAGGTGAGTCAAGTCTGCAGGAAGTCTCTGCCATTAGGCAATCAATATTCAATGGGCTACCTGTGCCAAGGCCACTAGCCCTGGGGTGGCACTGGTGTCTGGCCTGCAAGAACCAACACTTCCCTTACCATCCCCACAGGCTCTGCACAGCATTGCATAGTGCAAGCATCCTCCCTGTACAAGCTGCTGCAACATTGCTTCTGGGATCCAAATGTTATTCCTTCTGCATTCTCCTGAGCCCTGACTCAACAGAGCTCTGGAGCATGAGGCTGCCTTTGGGGCTGCCTGTGGTCACACTCAAACCAGTGGCAGTATCACAGTATCACAGTATAGCAAGGTTGGAAGAGACCTCAAAGATCATCAAGTCCAACCCATTACCACAGACCTCAAGACTAGACCATGGCACCAAGTGCCACGTCCAAACCTGCCTTGAACACCTCCAGGGACGGTGACTCCACCACCTCCCTGGGCAGCCCATTCCAGTGGGAAATGACCTCTCCACAGACAGGGATTTGGGGTTTCCAGAGCTCCCTCATCACATTTCTTAGGAATAAATCTTTCCTGGAGCCCACCTTGGCACTAACCACAGCCTTGCCTCTTTTAACTAACAAGGCTCAGGTCACTGGATGCATTCAACTCCTCCAGCACTCCAAGACCTTAAATCAGTGCACAAGTTACACCTGGATTAACAACCCCCAAACCTTTTCCCCACCTCCCTAAAGGTCTGGCAGGGTCAGCAGTAGGCAGTTCACATGAAACTGAATTAATCATTAAACCCACAAGCTTAAAACTCTGATGAGGAAGGTTCTCATCTCCAGTGATGGTGTCCAACCAAGCCAAGAGTAGGAAAAAAAACCATAGGGTTTGGGGAAGCACATTTCACTCTCCTGCCATCTCTACATAAAGTAAGATTCCCAGAAGACCAGAAAGGGTTTGTTTGTTTTTTTTTATGGAGAAGCCATTTGGCATTACCTGAGCTGCAGGAAAATGTTTGTCAGCATATCATGACTGGTAAAGGACTAAGGATGGAATTAATTGCTTAGAAAATTACTTTGCAAAATGAAATAAGGACGTTTGCCTCAACTCAGTGAGCAGCAAAGTGCCTCTGGAATGAGCAATCTTCTATCTGGTTTGCTTCTTTCTGGTTAATGAATGACCAAATAGGTTTGTTTTGCAGCAAGTAGCCAACAGCTAGAAAACCATCCTGCCCCCTCTCCAAACCAAACCCAGACCTGCAGCCCAGAAATCAGGCAGGGACCCAAGGCTGCTGCTGAGTCTCTTACAGAGGGCTGCAAACCTGTTAGAAAACAGATCTCTCACCCAGGTGTTCTTGGTGTCCTCTCAAAAGCTGCCTTGCACTCCAGTATATATATAAGTAGAGAGCAATGAGGTCTCCCTCAGCCTCCTCTTCTCCAGACTGAACACCCTCAGCTCCCTCAGATGCTCCTCTTAGCCCAGCTGCTCCAGACCCTTCTGCAGCCTCTTTGCCCTTCTCTGGACACTCTCCAGCCCCTCAATGTCCTTCCTTTAGTGAGGAGCCCAGAACTGCACACAACACTCAGGTGTGGCCTCACCAGTGCTGGGCACAGGGGATGGTCACCTCCTGTCCCTGCTGGCCACATTGTTCCTGATCCAAGCCAGGATGCCATTGGCTTTCTTGGCCACCTGGGCACTGCTGGCTCACATTCAATCAATTACCCACAGGTCCCTCTTCAAGTTGCACCTTTCCAACCACACTTTCCCAAGTCTCTAAATGACCATGGGATTGTTGTGACCTAGGTGCAGGACCTGGCACTTGGATGTCCACATCCTCATCACCAATGGAAAGAGATCTCTCTGCTCTGGCAAGCCCTGGGTGGAGGTCAAGGAAAGCCAGCTGAGGTGGTTAAGATGTTTTGGATGGGCTGGTGGGTCAGAAAGTACACCTGGATTTCTGCTGACAGATTTTAGCTGAGCTGGAAGGTGCTAGAAACATAAGATGAGGAGGAGACAGCAGTGGCAGGCAGAAACAGTTGACCAAGCACTGTGCTGACAGCTAAGAAATGAAACACAACAGGGATGATGTGGCCAAACACGTGAAAACCCCAATCCTCTTCTCTTTGGCTCTCACTGAGAGGAATTTTAACACAAGAAACCCCTCAAGTCCTTGTGTTGATGTTCCCAGTGCAGAAGCAAGGCTGTGTTTCTCCTGCTCAACCCACCCTGGTCATCTATGCATGACTTGGGAGCTCCACTGGGTCAGGGATGAGGCCTCACAACCCCAAAAGGACCTAGAAGGAAACGTGGAGGACCTGGATGCCAATGCAACATGCACTACCTGAGAGCTGTGCTGCCTCCTAGGCTGGCAGGCAGCACCCCCACGGGTGCTCAGTGAGGGCATAGCAGCTCTCACTCATCACCCCTGCACTTCTGGCCCTCCTGTGTGCAGAGCAGCCCCTGAAAACCTGCCCTTACCCCCACCCTGGACAGAGCCAGCCATTTGCTGCTGCTTCCTTTTCAGTCTGCTGAGGACATTTGGGTGTTTTTAGCAGTGTAGAAACATCTCCTGGTTTCAGGCAAAGGTAGGGCTGCTGCTCACCACTTGGGTTGGTCAAGGCTGGCAAGGTGATGGAGGAGCTGGCAGCTAACCCTGAGGACTCAGACTGCCTTTTCCCCTCCTCCCCTCCCACTCCCTCCCTGCACCAGATGTCAGCTGGGACACAGCAAACTGCCTGCCATCCTCCCAGCTCCCTGCCTGCCTTCAGCAGCTTCCCAGCACTTCCAGTGCTTCACAGGATCACAGGATGTTAGGGACCTCTGGAGAGCTTCCAGTCCAACCCTCCTGCCTGAACAGGACCAGAGAATCCACTGCAGGTCACACAGAAACACATCCAGATAGGGCTGGAAAGGCTCCAGAGAAGGAGACTCCACAACCTCTCTGGGCAGCCTGTGCCAGGGCTCTGGGACCCTTACAGTCAAGAAGTTCTTCCTAATGTTGAGGTGGAACTGCCTGTGCTGCAGTTTATACCCATTGCCCCTTGTCCTATGCCAGGGCACAAGTGAGCAGAGGCTGTCCCCTCCCCTCCTGACTCCCAGCCCTCAGATAGTTATAAACATTGATTAGATCCCCTCTCAGTCTCCTCTTCCCCAGACCAGACAGCCCCAGGTCCCTCAGCCTCTCTTCACAAGGCAGTGCTGCAGCCGCTTCAGCATCCTTGTAGCCCCCTGCTGGACTCTCTCCAGCGGATCCCTGTCCCTCCAGAACTGGATGCAATATTCCACGTGAGGTCTCACCAGGGCAGAGTAGAGACCTCACCTGGAATATTTCTTCCCAGCACTGCCTGCCAGCCTGTCCCCTCTAGCAGAGCCAGCCAGCCTCTGCCTGCTGAGCAGGCATCTGTGCTCCTAGCTTGCCAACCTTCTCCTCTCCCCTCTCTACTGACTGGCTTGTTCTGTGCCAGAGCTGCCTTCCTGATCTGGAGAGCAGGTGGATAAGGAGCACCTAAAAAAAAAAACCCCACACACGAAAATCAAGGCAAGGAGGAACAGCCCCAGAGGAATAGCAACAATTGCTGGTGAAATAAAGCTCAGTAGAACTTTGCCTTCCTTTCAATTTTCCCTTTTCTCCTTCCTGCTCTCAGCATTGCACTGCTGGTTTGCTTTGCTCCCACTGCACTGCTGGCTTGCTTTGCTACCAGTAGAAATACCTGCAAGGAGGTTGCAGCAAGGTGAGGAGCAGTCTCTTCCCCCAGGTAAAGTGAAATAGCCTCAAGTTGTGCCATGAGAGGTTTAGGATGGACATGAGGAACAATTTCTTCCCCCCCAAGAAAAAGGTTGTGAAGCCCTGGAACAAACTGCCCAGGGAAGTGGTGGTGTCATCATCCCTGGAGATATTTAAAGGATGTGTAGATGTGGTGCTGAGGGACATGTTTAGTGTTGACCTAGCAGCTCTAGGTTGATGCTTGGATTTGATCTTAGAGGTCTCCTCCAACCTAAACAGTTCTATGGTTCTATGCAGTTATAAACTGCAGGCAAGCAGGACTGGGTGGTCTGAGAGATGCTGAAGCTCAGGTGTTGAGCTGAGGCAGCTCCTGTAAGGGTGGAAGAGCAGGACACTACCACTGCTCCTGAAGCTTCCTGACCTCTAGGAAGCATCACAGTGCTCAACAAGAGCAGCAGGAGTTTCTGTACCTGTCAGCAGTGCCCACCCTGTGCTGGCTGGTGGCATTCATGGCATGGTTTAGGTTGGAAGGGACCTCAAAGATCAGCTAGTCCCAAACCCCTGCCATAGGCAAGGGACACCTCCCACTAGAACAGGTATGAAGACGTTTTGCCTGGGTCTCAGAAAAAGCCTCACCAGGGCTATACCTGCCCCCTTGGCAGAGATTTAATCCCAGAGATGGGATAAAAGATATTTCCTCTAGATTTTCAAGGCTGGTGGGTGAGACAAGACAGGTCACCAGATCCAGAGCAAGCCACTTTTGGGGCTGGGAATAAGGAGAGAGATGCTCCAGCCCTAGCTCTGGCACAAGCCTCTCCTGCCTGTAAGAGCCTGACTGTGCTGTTTGTTGCCATCTCCAAAGCAGCTTTATTTAGAGGAAAAACAAATTGCTGCATCACCCTTGGGAGCAAGTCACCACATAGCCCTGGCAGCACAGCACCAGGGCTCTGTTAGCCCTGGCACAGGCAGGGCACAGGCAGACCACAGAGAGCAGCCTTCATTTCACAGCTTGTCCCAGAAGTCAAGAGAGATCCGAGGTTCATCGACCCCTAAAGCAAACAGGGTGGAGCTAAGCTCATCTCAGATCACCTGCAACCAGCCAATACCCAAGTGGAGGCAGGAGTGGAGAGGCTGCTGGCTACTCACCAGCCTCACAGCTCTCCTGACTGCTGACCCCCACCAAGGGACACAGCTGGAAGCTGCTGAACTCAATGCAAAGTTCAGACAACTGCAAAGAATTTGCTTCACTTGCCAAAAGAAAGAAAAAAAAAAAAAAAGCTACAAAGCAGCAATGCTGCCCCAAAATAACCCAAACCCAAGTCTGTGCAGCTCACTCAGGAGGCAGGGAGCAAGATGCCAGGAGGTGGTGACTGGGGCAGATGGGGAAAGGCTGCAGACCTTGCCCAAGCAAGACTGACTTTGGGTTTGTTTTCTTTTGAGGGAGAAGGGGTACACAGGGACAGAGCTTCTTGTGCCATTATTGCTCCTGTGAGGTCTGTTTTTAGCTGTAGAGATGTGGACAGCAGAGGTCCCCCAGACACGCCGGGTCACAGCCTGCCCAAATAAGGCTTGAGGGCAGCTTCTTCCATCACCTGCTCAGCCAGGAGGTGACTCACCTTGGCACAGGGGCTTGCCAAGTCCCTTGTCCTCACACAGAATCATACAATGCCCTTGGTGGCATTGACCACCTCTCGGGGCAACCCATGCCAGTGGAACAGGCTGCCCAGAGAGGCTGTGGAGTCTCCTTCTCACCTGGAAGCAATCCTGTGCTACCTGCTCTAGGTGGCCCTGATTTAGCAGGGGGGTTGGATTAGCTGATCCCCAGAGATCCCTACAACCCCCTACTATCCTCTGATTCTGTGAGTTAAGTACGAAAAACAGCATTGTTGGTCCAGAACTTCCCCTTCCTCCCTCACCCCCACTTTGCTGCAGCATGGCTTACCTGCCAGCCCTGCTCTCAGCTGTCTCTTCTGAGGTCCCCCAGTCCAGCAGCACACCAAGCAGCCCAAAAACTTGCCCACAGCACAAAAAACTGCCTCCAATTCTCATCTTTCCCCATCTCTGAGAGAGGCCTTCCTTATATAACCTAACCCCACACCTGGCAGCTGCAGGGGGTTAAGTCCCAGCAGATGGGAGTCAGCAGGAGCTCCCAGTTCCCACTCCAGGCAGGTGCTGGGAGGGGGTCTCCTGAGCCAGAACGCAGCAGGGCAGCACTCTGGCCACCCCTTCCCCCCCTGCCGAGCAAGTGAGCTAATTAAACAGGCTGTGCCACTGGCTGCTAATGAAGATGCATGGTCTGGAGGAGCCTGGTGGCCTCCCAGCACATCAGGGAGATGATTGCTTTCCCACTTGCTCCCACAGGGAGCATGGTCGTGGAGCATCCTCCTCTGTCAGCTGGGAGCAGCGAGTGAAGGCAGTGCCTCAGCACTTGCTTTGCCTCGCTGCCTCTCGTGGGCAGGTGGTGGTGGAGATTTGGGGTGGCTTAAGAGTTTCAGGGGGGAGGGACACACACACACACAACGTGAACTCTTAGCAAGGTCTGACCTGAGGAAAGCTGTGGTCAGCCTCACTGAGGACTGAGCTCTGCAAGCTAAGGGTGGGCACCCCAAAGGCTGAAGCACCCCAAAGGCTGAAGCACCCCAAAGGCTGAAGCACCCCAAAAATTGAAGCATCCCAAAGGCTGAAGCGCCCCAAAGGCTGAAGCACCCCAAAGGCTGAAGCACCCCAAGAGCTGAAGCACCCCAAAGACTGAAGCATCCCAAAGACTGAAGCATCCCAAGGGCTGAAGCATCCCAAGGGCTGAAGCATCCCAAAGGCTGAAGCACCCCAAAGATTGAAGCATCCCAAGGGCTGAAGCACCCCAAAGACTGAAGCACCCCAAAGATTGAAGCACTCCAAAGATTGAAGCATCCCAAAGACTGAAGCAGCCCAAAGACTGAAGCAGCCCAAAGACTGAAGCACAACAAAGACTGAAGCACAACAAAGGTTGAAGTGCCCCAAAGGCTGAAGCACCCCAAGGGCTGAAGCATCCCAAAGATTGAAGCATCCCAAAGACTGAAGTAGCCCAAGGGCTGAAGCACCCCAAGGGCTGAAGCACCCCAAAGACTGAAGCACCCCAAAGACTGAAGCATCCCAAGGGCTGAAGCATCCCAAAGGCTGAAGCAGCCCGAAGACCGAAGCAGCCCAAAGACTGAAGCACCCCAAAGACTGAAGCATCCCACAGCAGGGCCCCATGTGCCACATCTCCCCAAGGCAAGGCAAGAGTTTCCTTGGTTGTCACCTGTTGGCAGGGCACACTGACCAAAGCCATAATACACTGAGAAGGAAGCCAACAGGACCCTGAAGGAATGCTAAGGAATTGCTGTGCACACCACTGGCTGCTGCTACAACTGAAAGGGAGGGGCAATGGTTACTAACTCATTATTGCCCAGGGAGGTTGGGGCACCACCTCTATGGTTCTTAAACCTGCTAACAAGGATGCAAAGAAAGGGATGCCACTGTGCCCTGGCTGGGTGCACACCCATTCAACCACAAGTGCTGGAGATGTTGGGGCTCTGCAGCCTGGAGAAGAGAAGGCTTCCAGGAGACCTTAGAGTGGCTTCCAGCATCTGAAGGGGGCTACAGGAGAGCTGGGGAGGGACTACTGACAAGGTCTTGTAATGCCAGGACAAGGGGCAAAGGGTTTGAACTGGCAGAGGAGAGATTCAGACTGGATGTTAGGAGGAAGTTGTTTGCAGTGAGGGTGGTGAGACACTGGCACAGGTTACTCAGGGAGGTTGTGGATGACCTTTTTGCAGCCTTCCAGTATCTGAAGGGGGCTACAGGCACCACAAGCTGTGTCTTGCTTTGCCCAGCAGCTATCTGGCAAATGGCTTCCAAAGGTGTTTCTCACAGGCTGCTGTTTCCCTCGGGGAGCAACTCCAACTCCAGAGCTGCCAAGGACACAGTGTTCATGGTGGCATTCCCTTGGGTGCAGCCTTGCTGCCTCCACTTGCCTGGGGGAAGGGGCCAGAAGTCAGGCAGAAGCTGAAAAAGGGCTGCAGTGAGGTGGGGCTCAGCCTCTTCTCCCAAGTGCACAGTGAGAGGGCAAGGAGAAGTGACCTCAGGCTGCACCAGGGGAGGCTTGGGTTGAACAGTAGCAAAGAGCTCGTCACCAAGAGGGGTGTCAAGCCCTGGAACAGGCTGCCCAGGGAAGTGGTGGGGGAGTCATCCCTGGGAGTATTGAAAAGACCTGTTAGCTGTGGCACTTAGGGACATGGTTTCAGTTGGACTTGGCACTGCTGGACTTGATGGTCTTAAAGGTCTTGGCCAGCCCGAACAAATCTGGGAGTTGGTAGCCCTGCCTGAGCCCCCTCCTCTGGGCAGGGAGCCCTCAGTGGCAGCCCCGTGTGCTGTCCTCCCATGGCATGCAGCAGGTGGCTCAGCAGGCAGAACCCAAGCTGTGTGCTGTCCTCCCATGGCATGCAGCAGGTAGCTCAGCAGGCAGAACCCAAGCTGTGTGCTGTCCTCCCATGGCATGCAGCAGGTAGCTCAGCAGGCAGAACCCAAGCTGTGTGCTGTCCTCCCATGGCATGCAGCAGGTAGCTCAGCAGGCAGAACCCAAGCTGTGTGCTGTCCTCCCATGGCATGCAGCAGGTAGCTCAGCAGGCAGAACTCAAGCTGTGTGCCTGCCCTGCAGCTCAGCCAGCACCGCGGGCGGAACGCTGCCAGCTCAGGCGCTGCTGCCCCGCGTAGGCANCCTGGGAGTATTGAAAAGACCTGTAGCTGTGGCACTTAGGGACACGGTTTCAGTTGGACTTGGCACTGCTGGACTTGATGGTCTTAAAGGTCTTGGCCAGCCCGAACAAATCTGGGAGTTGGTAGCCCTGCCTGAGCCCCCTCCTCTGGGCAGGGAGCCCTCAGTGGCAGCCCCGTGTGCTGTCCTCCCATGGCATGCAGCAGGTGGCTCAGCAGGCAGAACCCAAGCTGTGTGCTGCCCTCCCATGGCATGCAGCAGGTAGCTCAGCAGGCAGAACCCAAGCTGTGTGCTGTCCTCCCATGGCATGCAGCAGGTAGCTCAGCAGGCAGAACTCAAGCTGTGTGCCTGCCCTGCAGCTCAGCCAGCACCGCGGGCGGAACGCTGCCAGCTCAGGCGCTGCTGCCCCGCGTAGGCACAGTGGGCACAGCAGTGCCCGGCAAGGAAGCGTCCTGGAAGCAGAGGTAGATGCTCCTGCCTCCAGCAGCTGCTGCTCTGGGATGCTGAGAGATGTGGCAGGGATGGCAGGGGCCGTGCCCTGGATCCCAAAGGAGGTCAGTGAGGCTGGAACATCTGGAAGGTAGCTGCCAGGCACTGACACCGCCGTAATGCAAATGCCCTGAGGTGCTGCCTTTGGGTGCTGGAGGGTCTGAACATCTGAACACTCTCCCTGCAACCAAGGGGCTTGGGGAGGAGGCAGCCTGCACTTACCCCCACCTCACACTCCTCTGCCAGCCCAGGAGGGCATTGCCCTCCCCAGGGACAGCTGCTGGGTCAGTCACCTGCAGGGCACTGCAGCGGTGCGGAAGGAATCACAGCAGCCAGCAGGAGCAAACCTCCCCCAGGAAAGGAGCAGAAACTGGCAGCAATGAGGAAATTACTCCAAGACTCAGAGCTACCAGAGGAGCCCAGAAAGCTCAGCTCAGGCAGGGGACGAGGCCACAGGCAGCAGGGACAGCACAGGCAGCAGGGACAGTGCCTGCCCAGGCACATTCCTGTTCGCCCTGCAAACCCAGGGGCAGCTTTTTATATCCCCCCCGTGTCAGCAAAGGGTGTCCCTGCAGAAGCTCATGGAAATAGAAGCACAGGCTGGGGTTGGGTTGGAAGGGACCTTTAAAGGTCATCTCATCCAACCCTCCACCCTGCAGCCAGCCAGGGACATCTTTAGCTGGATCAGGTTGCTCCAAGAGCCCTCTCCAACCTGACTTGGAAGCTCTGCAGGGACAGAAAATGTTTGTATTACATAATTATGGTACTTGAAAATCATTCCAGAACAACTTCCTGGGCTGGAGATGTTGGTCCTGGTTTGCATTCCAAGCAGCAATTGCAATTACAGATTCTGAGGGGGGGTTTATTTCTCTCAAGTGCCTTCAGGGGCAGCAGCACCACTGCCATGTGGTCCCTTTTTGCCATCTCGTTGATGTTCTCACCAGGCTGGCTGTGAATTTCAGACCAAGGGTTTGTCTTCTCCACTGTCACAGCAGCTGCAGCAGGGGTGCAGGTGGGACACAACCATGAGGTTGGACAAGATGACCTTTGGATGTCCCTCCCAACCCAGACCATTTGGTGATTCTGTGTGGAGGAGATCTCTGAGCTCAGAGCAGAGTGCTCAGGGCTGTGCCCACCTGTGCTACCAAACCTCCAGGGATGGAGCTTCCTGGGCACCTGCATAGCCACCCAAAGAAGGGCAACGAAGCTGGTCTGGAGCACCAGGGCCATGAGGAGCAGCTGAGGGAACTGGGGTGGTTTAGCTTGGAGAAAATGAGGTTGAGCAGAGACCTTCTTGCTCTCTGTAGCTGCCTGAAAGGAAGTTGTAGTGAGGTGGAAGTCTCTTCCCAAGTAGCAAGTGACAGGACATGAGGAGACAGCCTCAGGGCGTGCCAGGGGAGTGCATTTAGGTTGGGTAGCAGGAAGAATTTCTTCACTCAAAGTGTTGTCAAGCACAGGAAGAGGTTGCCCAGGGAAGTGGTGGAGCCACCATTCCCAGAGGGGTGTAGCAGATGTAGATGTAGTGCTGAGGGATGTGGTTTAGCAGTGACTTGGCAGGGCTGGGTCAGCAGTTGGGCTCGATCCTGAAGGTCTGTTCCAACCTAAAGGATTCTCCAATTTCATTGCTCACTGCTGTAAGCTCTGTCACCTACCCAAGGCAGCAGGAACAGTGCTTTCTGTTCCAGCATCAGCAGGTGGTTAGCTCTGGGTATGGGGGAGGAATCCCATTCACAGCCTCTGAAGAAGACCTCTGCCGTCTTCACCAGGATGCAGCACACATTCCTAAAGATGAACATTTGCTAGGAGCCAAGGAAGCTGCCAAGAGCCACAGCTGGGTAGTTCCTGGGAGAAGTAACCATGTGGCAGGAGGAAGGCAGGGGCAGGCAAAGCCACAACAGTGCAGAGCTTCAGGAATGCTCCACTCCCAGAGGTGTTGATGCAGGCAACTCATTTCAGGAAGAGATCCTGGCACTGGAGCAGGCTGCTGTGGTGTCTGCTCCTCAGACCCAGTGGGCAGAACAGGAGGCTCAGCAGAGCACAGGATGGAGCAGGCTTGGCTTGTGGAGAAAGGAACAACTGCCTCTGATGAACCCCCAGGAGGGTAAGGCCAAGAAAGGGAGATGTTTGCAGCAGAGAAACATACACCGGAGAGAGAGGCTTGTGAAAATCAGGTTAAGCTGGCAGGAGAGCCAAGAACTGTGCCCAAGCCCCAAGGGAAAAGAAGATCCTCAGCTTGGGCACCTAACACAGCCTGCCCTCAGTACCCAGAGTGAAGCTGCCCTGTGCTATCCAAAGAAGATGAACCCATAATGTGCTTCCCTGCTCCCTGCTGATCTCCAAAGCATGCAGTGGTGACCCAGCCCATATTGATCTCTTTCTATGGGAACCTTTTCCAGCACTTTTAAGCCATTTATATTTAAGTCAGACTCTTGAACCCAGGGTCTGGGGTGATGAAAAGCTCAAGATGAGGCTGCAGTGTGAGTGCAGCCCAGATAACAACTGTGTGCTGGGCTGCAGCAAGAGCAGTGTGGGCAGCAGGGCAAGGCAGGGGATTGTGCCCCTTTGCTCTGCTCTCCTCAGACCCCAGCTNCGTTCTATGAGTCTATGAATCAGGTTCCTTGACTCAGTGAAGACAAAAGCAATCCACAAACCATCAAGAACCTCTGTGTCTGTGCTTACTCTGGAGGCTATGAAGGGCAACTGCAGATTGCCTCACTCCCTGGGCTGCCAAGCTGAGGAATGGTTTTGGTGTTGCTTGAGCAGGCTGCTCACAAGGAGCATTCCAGTGAGACAAAGTCACCTGCGCTCAGCAGGTCCTGTTGAGGAGTCAGAAAGGGCATCAGCTGGGAACTGACTGCCACAGGGGGAAACTGCAGTGAAAACTGAAAGAACTTCACCACTACTCCACCAAACTCTGGGACTCTGTGCTGGAAGAAGCAACATTACCACTCAGGTGCTTGTGATGCTGAATAGTGGTCAGCTGGATCAGCAATGAGCAACTTGACACAGGAATGCATTTCATTTCAGGAAAGAGCCCCAGGCTTGAGGCTTTTACTCACTTTTTCATACCTGAAAATACATCTGGGTATGGAAAGGTCAGATTTGGCTTGAAAGGAAAAGCTACATCCACTTACTGACATCCAGGGGCTTCTCTGAAGAGAGGTAGTTAGAAATGAGTTACACGAAGGCCTTTATCTGTTCAAACCAGCTCCATTTCCTGGGGAAGCCAGCTAAAGACATGATATTTCTGATGCTAAACAACTGATTCTTTCTGATCTAGCTGAGGTTGCCTCTGCTGACTGCAGAGGGGGTTGGACTGGATGAGCTTTAGAGGTCCCTTCCAACCCAAACCACTTCTGTGAAAGAAAACTGAACAGAAGCCAAGTGAGAGCAGGGGCAACAAGAAGGGACACCTGCAAAACAGGAGGCAGAGGCAGACAGAACAAGTCCCCACATCCTTTTTTTTTGTAAGTAGGTCCAGGCTGTATTTTAAATACCAAGCTCCTGGTTATTGCATTTATTAAAACTGCCACAATTAACGATCAAAATAAGGCAAAACAATTCCCCTGCCCCTTGCCAGTGAGCCCAAGAGGCTGCGAATGTGCTGTTACACAAGCTAAAAGCTGGCAGCAGACTAACCAACGCTGCAGGGAGCACGGCGTGTGTGGGCACCTGGTGCCCTCTCCTGGGCGAGCCACAGCCTGCTTTTGCCAAACATTAAACCTGGATTTTTAAATTTTTTTTTCCCCCCACAGAATCACAGAACTGTTGAGGCTGGAACAGAGCTCTGAGATCATCCACTCCAGCTTATGACCCAACACCAGCACATCGACCAGACCATGGCACTGAGTGCCACAGCCAAACTTGCCTTAAAACACCTCCAGGCATGGTGACTCCACCACCTCCCTGGGCACTCCATTCCAGTCTCTAATTCCCCTTTCCATCAGGAAATGCTTCCTAACATCCAGCCTAACCCTCCCCTGGCACAGCTTCAGGACATGTCCTCTTGTCTTGTCAGAAGATGCCTGACCCCCAGCTTACTGCAACTTCCCTTCAGGTAGCTGTAGAGTGTGATAAAGCCCCCCAAGTCTCCCCTTCTCCAGGATAACCCAGCCCAGCACCCTCAGCCTCTCCTCAGCCTTTCCCTCTAGCCCCCTCCTCAGTCTCGTTGCTCTCCTCTGGCCCCACTCCAGCCCCTCAGTATCTCTCTTGCAGTGAGGGGCCCAGAGCTGCACACAGTGCTCCAGGTGAGGTCTTCCCAGTGCCAGCACAGGGCAGAATGACAGCTCTGGTGCTGCTGGCCACACTGCTCCTGATACAAGCCAGGATGCCATTGGCCTTCTGTGCCAGCTGGGCACACTGCTGGCTCATACCCAGCTGGTTGTCACCCAGCACCCCCAGGTCCCTCTCTGCCAGGCTGCTCTCCAGCCACTCACACCCCAGTCTGTAGCTCTGCATGGGGTTATTATGNGTGGTGAGAGCCTGGAAGGGGTTGCCCAGGGAGGTGTTGGAAGCCTCATCCCTGGAGGTGTTTAAGGCCAGGCTGGATGAGGCTGTGGCCAGCCTGATCTAGTGTGAGGTGTCCCTGCCCATGGCAGGGGGGTTGGAACTGGCTGATCCTTGTGGTCCCTTCCCACCCTGACTGATTCTGTGATTCTATGTTGAACAGGACTGGGAGGGGCATCTAAAAATCTCAAAACTTCTCAAGCAAAGCAAAGAGAGACAGATCAGGCAGAAGGGAAGAAGTTAAACCACTTGCCAGAGACATCCTGGGGCTGTCCAATTCCTTGCAAAGGTCTGACCCAGCAGGGTTCTTACATCACAACATTGTTTATTATGTGACTTTTTACAATACAAACAGAACAAAACAAACAAACAAACAAACAAAAGAATCATAATACAGAAATGCAGTATATGAATACAGCTAAATGCCAAATGGTGATGCTGTTTTGTTGTTTTTCTTGAGGCCATATTCCCATTTCTAGTAAAATAAATGAAAACAAAACAAAACAAGACTGCACACAGGTAGAAACAGGTTGGTAGTTAACGCCACAATTATTATTTTTTTGCCTAGGAATGACCTATAAATGCATTTTTATTTTTATTTTTTTCCTGCTACTTAACCATAAAATGTAAAAAGGGGAGTTAAAAGGAAAAAAAAAAAACAAAAAAAAAAAGGTTTTTTACTCACTGGTTCCTACCATATGAAAGAAGCTATATTCTATTTAGGAGGGGCAAATATATGAGGAAAAAAAAATATCTAAATTAAATGTTATTATAAAAAAAAAAACAAACAAAACCCCAACAAAACAAAACCAAACCAAAAATGAAGCAGTAATGAGATCCTCCTGGCTAAAGAAGTTACTAAATGAGAGTAGCATATATTTAAAGAATCAAAAATAAAATAAAAATAAAATAAAAGGGTTGTTATAAAAAGCTTAGGTGCACTGTAAGCCTAC
>WBNM01037811.1:0-15884 GCA_013399055.1 Ramphastos sulfuratus | reverse complement strand
GAGGGGGGAGGAGGGGGGCCTGGGGGTGGGGCGTGGGGGCGGGGCTTTTTTTTTTTTTTTTTAAAGCCCCTTCTTAAACACATGGCTTTGAAATCTTATTTCACTGGTGCTGTGAAGCTGTAAGGAAAGGGGGGGAAGTTGTATTAGCAGCTTGAGAATATAGTAATGTCTGGTTCAAATGTGCTGTGTCCATCATCTCTCCGCTCTTCCTTTTTTCTTTTTTTTCTTTTTTCTTTTTTTTCATTTGAACAGTATGTTTCAGTCCAAACAGCTATAAAATAACCATCTGTACAAAATTCACTAGAACACTCAAAAAATAGTGGAAGATGCCACCCTGGGGAAAAGGGGGAAAAAAAAAATCATCAAAAGAGCTTGCTACACCTCCATAGAATTCTGGTTGGTTTTGTCATGTGGCTACAGATACACTCACCTACAGCTCTCCTTCCATCAAATATTCCAGTACACCAAACATTCTCCACAAGCCTTTACGCCATGGTCATACTTTTGCAGCAGCAGCAGCAGCAGCTACCTCCTTTCAAAGATTCAAAATTCTTATCCAGTTTAGCTGGCTTTTACCAAATGAATGACTTTGTTTGCATGACATCTTCCTCTGCTAGTTTTAAGTAAAAATGTTCATAATATTTAAGAGGAGAGAAAATTATTTGATGTTGACAAGTTGTTTTTTTTTTTTTTTTGCTTTTTACTACTTATGACTAAATGACATTAACTAAAGAATTAAATCATTTGTCTTATGAGCAACAGTGGTTGGGTGGGTTTTTTTATTTGTTTGGGTTTCTTTTTGTTTTTTCTTTGTAACAGTGTACAATTTAGCTAATAACTGGTTGGGGCCAATCTTTAACAAGTCACATATTTCCATTGTCCCTTCACCCCCTGCTTATGCTTTTACCACATCCTAACAAAAACATGACCAGAACTGGTGAAAAACATACGGTTCCAACTAATGAATCACATACTTTCCCGCAAGTGCAGTAAGTACTACCAGCTGTGACAGTCTTGCTTTGGCAGTGGAACCAGTGCAGAACAAGGCCGACACATCTGAAACCAGCTGTACTGAAAAACCGCAAGCAATTTAAGTCCGTCTGCCTTCTCAGGGGCTTCTTTGTCTCTGTCTGTGTCTCTGCTCTGTCCCTAAAACTAGCCAGCCATCTTGTTTTGACAGAGTTCAGAGTTTCAGAAGTTTCAAGGGGGAAAAAATCCGCTGATTCAGGAAACTGAGTTTCAAGAAAATGATAAGGAGGTCTTTGTCAAACCAGCTACAGTCAGGAAATTTAAAGAGACAGAATATCACCTATCCATCTGCTCTGCTTAAAACACAGGAAAAGACGTGCATAGTTAAAATGCATGTTATGTTCATAAATTTGTATGCGTACCTAAAAGTACTGAACACTTTCATGGATGAAGCAGGGTGTGAAGAGGAATGCTGTTCTGAGATCTCAAGAATCTGGGAAAATCACAAAACTCACAGATGACTTAATTAATGTCTAAATACATATATCACCCGAATCGGAAAACCAGTATAAAGTTACATCCCACCATACTGCCTTATGTGCTGCAAATGACATGAAGCAAAAGCCTCAGTGTTCCAGAGAGGCTTTGGAAAATCTTGAGGAGGATTGTTTCTTGATTCTGCTACATATAAGACCAGGTGCCAAAATTAACATAAGCTTATTCAACTGAAAGGAGTGGAGAAAAAAGCAATCAATGTGAAAAAAAGGGAAAAAAAAAAAAGAAGAAAGTAAAAAAGGTTAAGAATTGACTCAGAGTGGCTTTCCTTTACGTAAGAAGTGCTGTGACATTCAGGTCTGATGTTCTGGGTCGATTTAGGACTAAAAGCAAGTACTGAATGTCCCATAGGGAAGGTCTTTTTTCCCTCCTCATCCTCAAATAAAATTCTTTTGCTTCTAACCCTAATAATCTTTAAGAAGTCAAGATCCTGGTCCAGGACTGGCCTATTCTTATCTTGAAGCTGACATAGGCTCGCGTTCTAGAGATTTTTTTTTTTTTTTCACTAATGACAACTTTTTTCAAGATTTTGAACAAATTTATATAAAATAATTGTCTTATGACAGAGAGCACAATAAGTATATCATGATATCTATCTGAAGATTTTCAAACAGTCAGAGATATCTCATTTTCAATATGCATTGGGTAAGTATGTGAGAATGGCCAAAACCCACAGCAATCTGTCCCCTTTTTGGTGACTATTTCTTGCTACACAAACACTGTAAACATGTTTAGCAGCTTCAAGGCTTGGTCACATTACCCACACAGTAGTAAAACCATTATGTGAGCTCTTCAGAGCCTGCTTATGAAGTGCAAACAACATTTTAATGCAGTGCATACCATGGTATATTTTGTACGCACACACATTTTGTAAGAAAACTATTTTATGTATAGTTTAACATATAAATACATGTACTGTGATCTCTCCTTACGTGACCCATGATGTCATGCTGACATACTAAGAGCAACATACGGACTACAAGCCCAATTATACAGACCTTCCTCTGTAATTAGGGAGGCAGACAACTAATAAAGAAAAATTCCCACTAACGGTATTTACAAATCAAGAGAAACTTCTCATACCAGCTTTGACATACCAAATAGCATTATATTTTGAAGAGTGGTTCAAATTACTATTCATTTCTAGGTGTGGTAAAGAGGCACATCTACAAGAAAGCTCAAACTTAGTCCATTGTGGAGACTAAAGAAATCCCCTTTATGGTACTTGTATTCATCTCTTTCTGGTATATGGATATCAGCTCCTGATATGTATGCAAATTTTTGTGTTTCCTCTACCAAAGGTAACCCTGATGCTGTTCCTCTGTTACAACTGAGGTTATCTCCAGCAATGGAAAACTGGGAAGAGTTATCAAAGGATAATGAAATTAATTTCTGTTCTCTCCTTCTTGATGAAAAAGATTGAAGACAACTCAGACATAAAGTGCTGAACAGAGAGTCTGGGATGTTAAACGGGTTTTTGAGTGGGAGAGGTGTAGCAGTTTATAATAAGAATAGACAAAAGTCTTTATGATATCTTGTATATTATACTGTATCAGTCCTGCACCAGCAGTAGGAATTGTGCAGCCTTTCAGTCAACCAAATTAAAAGGAAATTACAAATTTGAGCTCTTTGCACACTTAAAAATCACCTTCTTTAACTGTAGAGCAGAAGGTGGTTTTGTTTTAATGATTTACTGGTTTACCTCAAGTTACAAACTAATAAAATATGTTTTCTCTTAAAAAAGATCTTCAGCAGACCTTTGTAGAAGCAAATAAGGAATAGTCATAATAATAAACTGCTATCCCCAAATTAGCTTTACAATTTACATTGCCTTTCAATGTAAGTTTTTTTTTTCTGTGAGCACAAAAAATACCCTGTCCATTTTCCCAAATTCAATAGAAGAAAACCCCAAAATAAAACAGTCAAGCATTTAAAAAAATAACTTGGAGGAGACAATTAGAGATACTTGGCATCAACGAAGGAGGGTGAACATGGTGTCTTATGACTTCGTTTACAATTATACTGCTAATTTTAAATCCCTGTTATCAAAAGTTTGCTATAATGAATAAACATATGAACAACACATCCTTTTAGCTAATATTCTAACCTTTGATTTTTCTGAAACGGACATTTTATAGACATTGAAATTCAATTTAATATAATATGATTTCAAAAATTGCAGTATAAAATACTGTATGATAGCACACTTCACTACATTTTCCTGAGTAGGGCTAAATGAATACTTTCCTGAATACAAAGCAGAATCTCTGCTTGTCTTGTTTCACTGAATGTTTTGTTTAATTTAAAAAATAAATAAATAGAATTATAGCACAGGAATTGATGAGAAGAATTAACCTGAGAAATCAGATTACTCTTTTTTTATTTTATTTTCATTTACAAAAACATTTTAAGCACTAACCAATCAATTATGATTCAAAACCAATGTCACATTACATAGCCAATTGCAAAATTCAGCCAGTAACTTCCAAAAGTGGCTGGACCACTTGAATTGAAAACTACAGAGTTTTTCCAGCAATTGTATGGTTTGTACAAACTGCAGATCATTAATGCATATTTACATACTGAAAAGAATGAATACATTTACTGTACAAGAAGTTAACATTTTGACTAAGCCAAGTTGTAATTAACAGCAGGGACTGCTAAATAAAGTGATAGCTGCCATTGGTACATCTGTATGTCTGTAAGAGGCATGCAAGCAACAGCTACAGAAGAGTGTCAATCTCTAATTTAAGTAATTTGTTTACATATATATACACTTTGATTTTCCTTTCACAGTTACATGAAAAGACCCAAAGATTTTCCTTTCAGCTATTATGTGCAACTCTACTTTTTTTTTTTATTTTTTAAATAAATATATGTTTTTGCCCCAGAACACAAATTATGTAATTCATATGCCATTAGTTTTGGTGTTTGGGAGTTTCCTTAGTTTTTTTTTTTTTAAACACAAACTACTTTGGAAGGAAATTCTAGAGGATGTGTGACTCAAGCCCATCTTGAGAGCAGGGATACTTTAAAGCAGCTTGCTCAGCATCCTTTCTGGTTGAGTTTTTCTATAAATTGTTTATTTATTTATTTAAATTTTAGACTTATGACAACAACAGGATTTTTTACCTACCTTATTAAGCTTTACTATCTATAATAGGACTCTTGAAGTATTTGCCACAAAGAGATGACACAGGTAGGATGAGAGGTCAGGAACTTCAGCTCAACATCACACACAGTTATCTAACCAGCATTTATGTTGTCTTTTAAACAGATTTTATCTTCAAATTAGTCTCACTTGCTTAGCAAACTAACCTTACCCACTCCTTTCCAAGTAAATAACAAATATACAAAACATTGTCTGGGCTAATACTGAAGTCTACATCATCTCAGAAAGGAATCTTTATTCCCATTCTGTGCTTAGTTCTTACACAGATCTCCTTATATTTAGTCACAAAGTCCCAGCCAAATCAAAACTATACAGAAATGTACTCTAGAGTCTCCTGTTAGAAAACCACATTATACCCTCAGAAAAACTTTCAGTTATCCTTATTATCATTACTATTAGGTCCCTAGTATAATTCTGTGTAGTTTTTACCATCTTTTCTTCCTATCAGAAACCTCATCCTACCTTTTCAAAGACGAAAACATTTGAGTACCTGTGTACAAAAAGAGATATTTTTGCGGATATATATATCACTACAGCTACAAGTCCTTACATAAATGCCACTAGCAATTTATTAAAAATTATGTTTTTGCTTCCTGTCTAAGCTCCAAACTCATTGTAATCAAAGGTAGTGTTGCTGCAGTTGTGAGCTGTGATACTATATAACGGGGACAGCAATGGAAATGCTTTTCTGAAAAATATGACCAGCCCTAGTAATGCCCACAATTTACTTACATGCAGTCTACATAAACAGTTATGCTGGATTTAGGTTGTGTTTAGCACCACTTGATAAAAACTGTTACCAATGTGGTTTACATAAATTACATGTACTCTACTCCATATGGAAACCATATTTTAGCAGCAACCAGTGTTTAAATATGAACCCTCTGCTTTGCTTTCTCATGGACAGGCTCTTTCTTGCCCTTCTCTGGGTGCACCACTCCTGAGATTTAAGAAGAAACAAGTAATTTGAATATTCACACTGTAGTTTAAAAAGGATTAATTTTATCCCATGCTATACTGACAACAAGAGGGCTGGCCTCTCTGAAATGCAGAACACTAAAATGATCCACATCTGTAATTTTTTTCTAACATAGGTTGATAACAACAATTCACTGCATGAGCATGATTATTTGTCTTAGCAATGACTTTTAATTGTTTACTTTATCGTAAGTCTCTTTATTTTAGCCCTTGGCATGCAAAACTGATTAGTTACCAGGCCACAAAGAAATACAAGCGCCAAGTAGTTCAATATTTTTTCATAACTTTGTGTACTTTTATAATGTGTCAGTATTTTTGTTTACTAATGGTGGCATCTTCTACATTTCATTATATGTGATGAAAGGTACAGCTTAAGTAGAAGTTATGGGGGAGCTGCATAGGCTAATGAAAGGAATTAATGTCTTCTTGAAGACTTCAGAATTATACGTATACGTAGATTACTAAGCTTAGGTGAAGAAGATAATTTTTCTGTCAAGACTGTAAAATTTCAGGCTGGAATTCTGGAACTTTTGAAGTTTTTGGCTTTTTTTTTTTTTTTTTCTTTTGTTGTGGCCAGATTTAACCCTCAAATTTATAAAGTGTTTAATATATCAGCAGGGAGAAAAAACAGATTCTAACAAAAGCACTTCGAGAAAAACAAAATCTATTACAACAAAAGCAGCCTACCCCATTCCTCTGTTCTTTATTTAAGTCTTTAAGATATAAGAAAAAGCTGAAAGGTTTTACCAGAATAAACTTGTCAGAGGAATGTAATGAAAACCATGAGCCAAGAAAAAAAAAAAAAAAAAACCACCCCAAACCCAAACTATTATGAGGTAATGCTTAAGGACCTAGATGAGATGCTCATCTTGGAAAATTAGAGTGTATTTATCAGAAAATGGAAAGATTGCTAAGAAGATCTAAACTAAGACTTACTGCATATAAAAGCCTATATCTCTATGACATTCTGTACAACTCAGAAAGCTTGTATTAAGGATGTGGCTCTTCATAGCTCACACACAACGTAAACCTCCAAACATCTGGTGAACTTCAAGGCAGAGCTTTCCACCTCCCAAGAGGGTTATCAATTGGACTATAATGTTATCAGCTTTCACACACTTCTTAGTGAGATGCAATCTACTTGCCTGAGAACATGAGGGGGAGCCAGGAATTCCTGTTCCAATTCCAAATTTGTAGACTCTCTACGATTTCTGGTAAGTCAAGAACTCCCAGCTGTCTTACTTTCACAGCCACCCCAGAAATGAGGATATTTACATGCCTATTTTTCAGACCAGCAAGTATTAATTACTGAATCATTGACCATTATATAAATACTTAAATAAAATTCTTTGACTTTTAGCAATTACTTCGCAATGCTTGAACACAGACACTTTAACAGAAGAATATTTTAAAATAGAAATGGAACCTAACGTTGACATACTAACAACACCTCTCTTAAGTACAGATATGGTGATGCTGTTTATGAAAGAATGCAAAGCAGACTTACGGTTGCCCAGACAGTATAGTTAATGCCTTAATACGGTATAATTAATCATATTTAATTCATCATGATAAGTCATCAATGTAATTTATCATGATAACTCAGACAGAAGTTCTGTACAGATGAAGTGACTCACCGAAAACACAATTCCAGTTAACTTACTGCACAGCAGTGACCTGCCACAGGATGTACAATCTACCTTGGTATGCTTTCCAAAGGTCATGACAACCAGAGTTGTCAACAGTATTTATTGTGAAAAATGCAGGGAGGAATGGCCAAAAAAGTGCTGACAGTTTGAAGGCAATTAAACTATTAAGGCATTATTTACAGTTTCTTGTAGAAGTGTTTCAGTAAAAGAATCCCATGAACAAGAAAAGATACCAATAAATTAAAATTAGACAGCATGCATAATTCAAAGCTTTAAATGCTTTGAGGAGGAGGACTCATTCCCAGTTTACAGTTGGAAACGGCAAAGTGTACCAAGTGGAACCCAGAAGTAATTCTAGAAAGTCCCATTAAGAAAGTAAAATATCCCAAAATTTAGGAAAATCAGAATTCACTGAGAAAGAACAGCAAGAAACTGAACTTCACAATATGCATTCTCATAGATCTTCTCACTAAAATAAGTTTTCTTTTGTACAAATGTGATGAAAAGGTACATAAACAACACTGTAACAGATTTTATCTTTTAATATAACAAGTAGTAAGTGATCCTGACACTTACAGAAACATTTACAAGAGGCAATCTCTATCTAAAACAAAACTCCACTAAAATCTTTGATTAAATGAAATTGACTGTTCCTTGAAATGTCTAAGAATTTCTAGTCCCAAAATTTCACAAATACTTTAGTCTTGTTTTGCTGATGCTTTAAAATTTCTGAGATTTCCTGATATTTCTGATGTTCAGATACCACTACACAGAACCTGAACAGTATTACTGTGATGTGTATATATGGACGGTTTGGGCAACTGTCTCAAAAAAAAAAAAAAAACCAAAACAAAAGTTTAGTGTTCCAAATGAAAATCTTAGGACAAATTTTGTTTAATTTAAAAAAAAAAAAAAAATCAAGTCTAATCACTGACAGGAGTTACTATTTTTTTCAGATAGCAATCCAATCTCTTTAAGAACCTTACAGGTTTCCATTCACAGAGGATATGTATCTAACATTAATAACCAGTCATCTTTTTCCCTATTTTGTGCTGGCTAAATAAGGAAAGAGATGACTGAATAAAACTGAACACTATTTTTCACAGATAATTATGCACAGTTTGGGTCAGATCTAGTTAGCATGGAAATACTGGCAGAACTCTAACTGTTATTATGAGAATCCGTTAAGTATGTTCATCATTTTCTAACTTTTCATTTCAGTGTTCTGCTACTAATTACTAATGTCTAAACCAGAACACAAGCTCACTGCTTGACTTGTTGACTTCTGCACACAGATGTCAAACACAGAGTTCATTAATGATTTCAAGGTGATGGAAATCAAAGAGTTGTCCAAAACTGTGCTGTTGATTATTGCTTCTTTTCCAATTATTTTCCAAGTATTTTACGAATGAAGAAGGCACAGTTAAACCAAAAGTCTTACTTTGACATACACTCTCTCATTTTACACTTACATACAGTATCATGGGAAATCCCAGGAGAGTGTAGAACATGTAGGCATGTAAAAAATGTAAATGTAAGACTACTTTGCCGAATTGCATGACATCAAGTAGTTAATGAATAATAAAGACTAGTACTCAAGGTACATAGAAACAATATATTCATCTGTAATTGAATGCTCAAAAACAGAGGCTGTAGACATCTGACTACACCTGTTTGAAATGTGTTATATGGTCTGTTTTTCAAAACTGCAGAGAGCCAACAATGGGTAGTTACCTGTGTGAATGATACAAATCCGGCATAGAAGATAATTTAAAATGCACATAAGCATTTACTAAACACTACAGAGTAAGAAAATACAATAATGATCTTCCTTTCCAGTCAGCACAACATTAAATAACATTAGAAAATTGTATTTTAGCTACATTCCAAATCCACAGATTTAAGTCCATTCTAACTCTAGTGCCTGGTCAATCTACCATAATACAATTCTTCCAAGTAGAAAAGAATAGCAATTATTATGCCCTGATTTCCACATACTCATTAACATTTGTCTGGAAAAGCCAGGGGGGTGGCGGGGGTGTAATAGTCTACTATATAGTTGGTTTATATAGTTTTGAATTGTGCTATTTTTGCAGAAGCTGGGATTAGTTCTTACAGTAACAAAAAATTTTAGAATCTAAACATGCAGCCAACGACATGAAGAACCATCAAAGGCAACCTTTGCTTCCACAAGATTTTTTTCAGTCTATCATATACTGTTTTGGAAGTTCACATAAACAACTGCTCTTGTGAAGTGTTTTCTCCTCGTATTACACTGCGGAAGGTCCACAGAAACAGCAGGAAAAAGCAGTTACAGACTGAATGCCAAATTTACAGTTAAAATGAATGGGACTGTTTTCACATCCAGTATCTCTCAGTTCCACAAGTCCATAGCAGCACTTGTAAGGAAAGCAGGTAAATTGCTGACAAACATGTAAGACTGTTTCTTTTCCAGTATCTCCTAACATTACCCAGTTCAATAGAGAACAGACTAATCCTCAAAGATTAAGAAGAATAAATTGTTTCCTATACTTCTTTGGAAGACATGTGGAACTTCGAAATGGGTCTACTTAAACTATTTTTTCTATATGCAGTGAAGACAGTTTTCTGCAATTCTCCCTGCCACTCTTTGATTCACACTCCCTGGGCTATTTTTGACAGGTAGAGTAAAGCCATGGTAGCTGCAATCTCACCAGCACCTGCACAAACTCCAACACCAGGCAGCAGCTATAAGAGTTGTTTTGGTTCTTCTCCACATTATATGTCAGTATTCCTACAAATAAGAGATTTATTCTCTGATGTCACTGCACGACTTGGGAGTTCCAAGGTATGACTAGCAGTCTTACATCTGGGATCCTATTTTGTCTGTAAAGAATCCAGTTTGGTAACTTTGTGTCTCAGCTGGGCTACTTGTTTTTATATATATATTATAACCATACCCAACATCTCTGAGTTGGATCAGTCTCATTGTATAGGCATAGATCAGTTTCAGGACAATTACCTCTCTGGTAAGCTTGCAAAAAAACTACTGGGTGACTTGTGTGCAGTTAGTCTGAGTTTTCATGAAAGGTCAACTGTATAGGGGATCTGTTCATGTGTGCTAAGCCAAATGTGTCCCAAACACAGTCCTCCATCACTTTTTAGAGGACACGTAGTAGGCCTAGACCTTCTCGGAAGCATGAAACTCATTGAGCACATGCTGCAGGGAACATGAAGACATTTTTAAGTCCAGGAAATCTTAGGCAGAAATATAATGGGCACAGTTATGTACTACATCTGCCTTTCAATAACATAACCAAGAATCGGCTTGCTTGCTGGTGGATTATTTGCCCTTACATTGAGAATTACTTACAATAAACAGAACTGTTACAATAACTGAGTAGTTATGACATGATAGTGATACACCTCTTTGGAGACTTTTTCACAATGCAAAATGATTCACTGAAAAAAATACTGTGGGTTGTACTGATTTAAAAAGCAATTTTAAAATATTTTTAAACACCCTCATTAATTCTTAGCATGATAATTTTTTTTTCCAAGTAAGCAAAACAGTAAAATATTTAAACAAATACTACTATGTATTTTACTTTTGTGTGGTATGGTATTGTTGTTAACTGCTCTAGTATCAGCATCCCCTTTTACAGAAAATGTCCTGCAAATCACAATAAATATTTTAAAAATACTACTTTTTATCAACACCCATGCTGCTGTTTTGTAATCTTTTTTTTTTTCCTCCCCTGAACAGGAACAGATTCAAGACATGTGCTTACAAATTAACTTTTAAACACAATAACCATGACTTCAATTATTTGTGCTGTCAGTAAGTCTCTGGCTGAGTATTAGGAAATTAGGCATCTTTTCCCATCCCCTACTGTACACAGGTGAAGAATTCCTTCAGCAAGTCCTCCTTCAAGTGTTGCAGGTTATTTGGGGAATTCAGTATCCCTAGAGAGTGGCTCCACAGAGACCACTGACACCTCAGTCATAAAAAAAAATGAACCCCTTTATGGTTGAAGATTTTAGTACAAGCCTCCTCCCACAACTTCCATTTCTAAGCTATTCTTTACACTTTCTTAGACATACCAAGACCAGCAGATCAGAATGGAAATAGTTGCAGAATATTATCCAGAGATATTCCATTGGAGACTGATCTTTAGATCTCAGAAAGTGAAGGAATTAGGAAATCCATCCACACTGTAAAAACAGCAGGTAGAATCTAAACCTCTGTCTAGAACACATAAAATATGTACCCATACACCCAAGTGCATTCAAGTTCATAGCAAAATCCTGCTTCCTTTTTTAAGCAGAACAATACTCTTTAGTAAGGTTCAAAAACATGGAAAGAAAAAAATAAATAGGGTAAAATTTGACCATATCTGTCAAGTATTCTCCCATAGTTACTACAACTAACATGTTGCTTAGCAATGTTTATCATATAGCTTAAACCTGCTCAAGAAAGTTAAGATTCATCTTAATGTTTCATAAGTCAAAATAAACATTGTCCCTCCACTTAACAGCTCTATTTTCACAGATTTCTAGTTGCTAGCTGAAATGCATTGATTAGTTCTCTAGGTTGTATTTCACTTTCAGCATGACTGTGTTGGTTTAAACACAGCCTGCTTCCCTCCAAGACAGAAGTACAGGAAAGTAAAACAAAATAAAATTCCAGGTTGAGATAAAGTTGAGATAAATATCTTTAATAAGAAAAATGAGATAATACAATGCACAATTACCTATTTGCAGCAAAATGCAGAAGTGAGCAACCTACCCCCATCCTTCCTCCTCCCACCACCCAGCCCACTGGAAGAGACCACCACCCTTTAATCTGGAAACTGAAAGCAACAACCAGAACAGGAAGCCTCTCATATTACAGTCTGAATGTCAAGCCCCATGATACTTTGCTCCAGCCAGCACGTTCATTTTGAAGCTGGCATGACAGCAGCATGGTATTAAGTATCAGCAGCAGATTCAACTCAATGTATGACAATAACAGTTTTAACTTTTCTGCTTTGCTTTTCTGGTCATTTCTGCTGAAGCAAGTACTGACAAAAGCAAGTGGACGCACAGACAGAGACATCAGACCTATGCACAGGAACATGTGAATCTGAAAATAGAATAGATTAGTTATCACTGTTTAGATACTTGGATATCAAGAACAGTCATAGAATCATAGAATTGTTTTGGTTGGAAAAGACCTCTATGATCATCATTGTCTAGTTGTCAACCTAACACCACCATGGTCGTTAAACCATGTCCCCTGAAGTGCCATGTCCACGTTTCTTGACCAACGCCAGGAGTGGTGACTCCACTAGCTCCCTGGGCAACCTTTTCCAATGCCTGACCCTCCTTTCATAAAGAATTTTTTCCTAACATTGAATCTAAACTTCCCCTGGCACAGTTTCAAGCCATTTCATCTCATCCTATCACCTGATAGTAAAGAGAAAAGGCTGACACCCACCTCACTACAGTCTCCTTTCAGGGAGTTGTAGAGGGCAATGAGGTTTCCCCTCAGTCTGCAATGAGGTTTCCCCTCAGTCTCTTCTACAGAATAAACCTAAATTCCTTCAGCTGTTCTCATAACACTTGTTTGCCAGACTCTTCATTGGGTTTGTTATACATCTCTGGACATGCTTCAACAACTCAAATGTTCTTCCTGTAAGGGGCCCAAAACTGAATTCAAGGTGCAGCCTCACCAGGGCCAAGTACAAGGCATGATTGCTTCTGTACTGCTGCTGGCCACTATTCCTGATGCAAGCCAGGACACTGCCTTCTTGGCCACTTGAGCACACTGTTGTCCNCATGTGCTGCATATTGGCACTCAAGATGACCTGCTGCATGACCATTCCCAGCACCAAGGCCAAGCTGACAGGTCGGCAGTTCTCTGGGTCCTCCTTCTGGCCCTTTGTTTAGATGGATGTTACATTTGCTGATCTCCAGTCAGCTGGGGCCTCCCCATTTAGCCAGAACCACTTGTAAATAATGGAAAGTGACTTGGTGAGCACTTCCAACAGCTCCCTCAGTACCCTTGGGTGTATGTCATCCAGCTCCACAGACTTGTGTATATCTAAGTGATGCAGCAGGTCACTAGGCATCACCTCTTGGACTACAGGGACTTCATTATGCTCCCCATCCCTATCTTCCAGCTCAGGGGCTGGGTATTCGGTGAACAACTGGTCTTACCACTAAAGACTGAGGCAAAGAAACCTCAGTCTCAGCCTTTTCCTTATACTTGACCACTACATTCCCCATCTGAATCAAAAAATGTATAGAGATTCTCCTTAGTCCCCCTTTTGCTTCTATTATATTTGTAGAAGCATTTTGTGTTCTCTTTAACAGCTGAAGCCAAATTAATTTCCAGCTGACCTTTGGCCCTTCTGATTTTCTCCCTGCATAGTCTCACGGCAATAATGTAGTCTTCCCCAGCACCCTACTTCTTCTTCCAATATAGACTGTAGACTTTCCTTTTTCTCCCTAAGCAGAAACCAAATCTCTCCATTCAGCCAAGCCAGCCTTATTCCCCACTGACTCGTCTTTCAGCACATGGGGACAGACTGTTCCTATGCCATTAAGACTTCTGTCCTGAACAGTGTTCAGCCTTCCTGGACTTCTTGGCCCTTTAGGACTGCCTTCCAAGGAACTCTGTAGACCAGTTTCCAAAACAGGTGAAAGTCTGCTGGCCAGAACTCACAGGTGTCAGTTCTGCTAACTCCCCTCTTCTCCAACACCTGAGAACTCTGTCATTTTATGATCACTGTTGCCAAGATGGCCTCAACTGTCACATTGCTCACAAGTCCTTCTCTGTTTACAAACACCAGGTCCAGCAGGGCACCTTAACTAGTTGGCTCTGTCACCAGCTGAGTCAGGAAGTTATTGTCCACAGACTCTAGGAACCTCTGGGACTGTTCCCTCTCTGCTGTGTTGTGCTTCCAGCAGACATCAGGGAAGCTGGAAGATAGCAAGCTGGTCCCAAACAAAACACGTTAGAAGCTGGTAGTAATTTATCTGCCATGTACTGCGCTCCATGAAAACAAGTAGGTCAAGGGAGGTCTTCTCTACCCTTGTGAGACCCCACTTGGAGTACTGAGTCCAGCTCTGAAGCCCCCAGCACAAGGACATGGAACTGTTAAAGCAGGTCTAGATGAGAGTCACAAAGCTTATCAGAGGACTGGAGCATCCTTCCTATGAAGGCAGGCTGAGAGCATTGGGGTTGTTCAGCATGGAGAAGAGAAGGCTTCAGGACTTTCAGGACCTTATCACAGCCTTACCTTTTTTTTAAGAGGGCCTAAAAGATAGCTGGAGAGAAAATTTTTATACAGGCATGTAGCGCTAGGACAAGGGGCAATGGAGTAAGATAGATTTAGATTAGACAACAGATGATTCAACCCACCCATTCTATGATTCTGTGACAATGCTAAGAAAATACTGGTTCAGGTAATATGTCCTCAGGTGCTCAGAAGCCTAAGATCTTTTGTAGGAAACACAGAAGAGAGAAACCAGTAATCAGGGTAAACATTTTTAAATTTGGCAATGACTTCAATGCTTAATTAACATTTCCTCTCATTTCTAAGCCTCCTCTTAGTTGTCTTGCACCTTCTGAAACAAAACAAAGATGACTCTCAGTAGTGGAAATACATGACTGAAACAAATAACATTGCTAAATGCTATCTCCCTACAGAAGTCTCTACTGCACAACCATCACCTTTCCTACTTTAGTGCTTGGCACTACTGGGAAAGAAGGCAAGGACAGAAGGAAAATTGCACCACCATTATTCTTTGAGTAGTAGCAGACATAGCAGTAAAACTCTACAGAACAGACTCAAAGAGAACCACAGCCCTGTATTGACAAATACTGCATCAGCACAAAGGAAGCATAGCCCTTGCTCCTGACTCAGAAGACAGAAAATCTCAGTCAAGCAGAAAAGAAACAGTTAAAAAATTCAGTTTTACCATCAAGAATGTTGCTCTGCAGTTCTCTATCCACATGGCTGAATGCAGCCACCTCCAGATAAAAACTGCTCCAAGTCTTCTCTGGATTCAGGGCTGTGTCTTCCCCATTATTCTGCACTGCTCATAAATACAAACACAACCCTCTGCACAGGTGTTCACACAGAATTGTTCTTTCTCATCTAATCAAACATATATTTAACTTGGAATTTACAGAGGTTTTGTTTGCTTGTTTCTACCACAAACAGTAACACTGAAATTATTTACTTTTCTAGCAATGTAAGGATTGGGATCAGATGACATAACGTAAAGAGTCGCTGAAGACAACTGGAATGTTAGCTCTTCACGGCATAATTAATAACACTTTGTAGAATCATAGAATGGTTTGAGTTGGAAAAGATCTCCAAGGATCTAGTCCAACCCCCTTGCAGTAAGGAGGGACATCCTCCACTAGATCAGGTTACTCAGAGTGTTGGTGAGCCTGACATTTAATACCTCTGGGGAAGGTGCCTCAACTATGTCCCTGGGAAACCCTATGTCCCTTCCACCACCCTTATGGTAAAGAACTTGTTCCTAGTATCCAAACTCAATCTACTCTTCTCGAATTTAAAACCATT
>WBNM01037810.1:31820-42931 GCA_013399055.1 Ramphastos sulfuratus | reverse complement strand
CTCAGGGCTGCTCTCAGCCATGATCAGTGGGATGGTGCAACTCTGCTGTGGTGACAGACTGAGAGAGCTGGGCCTGTCCAAGCTGGAGAAGAGAAGCCTGTGGGGAGACCTTAGAGCAGCCTTCCAGTATTTGAAGGAGGCTGCAGAAGATCTGGGGAGGGACTTTTTACAAGAGGTTGTAGTGATAGGATGAGTGGCAACGGCTTTGAGCTGGAAGAGAAGATATTGAGACTGGATGTTAGGAGGAAGTTCTTTCCAGGGAGGGTGGTGAGACACTGGCACAGGTTGCCCAGGGAGGCTGTGGATGCTCCCTCCCTGGAGGTGCCCAAGGCCTTGAGCAAGCTGTGCTGGTGGCAGGTGCCCCTGCCCAGGGCAGCAGCCTTGGCTGTGGATGGTCTTTCAGGTCCCTTCCAAGCCAACCCCTTCTGTGAATCTCTGAATCTGATGATGCCACCTGCTGTCAGGGGATGCTGAGGGGGGCCCAGAGCAGCAGGTGAGGGCCAGCCCTGCTCACACAGCTGTTGCCATCCCATAGCATTGAAGGGCTTGAGGTAAGAGGAGCAGGGATGAAAGGAGCTTTGCAAGCCTGGCTGGGCCTAAGGACCAGCTGGGTTGTGTCCAGCCCCCCAGAATGCTGAGCCAGACTCTGCTGCCTGCAGTGGTCCAGGAGGGGCTGTGCAAGTCCTAGGTGTAAGCCCTGGCAGTGGAGAGCTGAGATCCTTCAGGCTACAGCAACATGACACATTCCATTTCAGCTTGCCAGCAGCAGCAGGCAGGAGAGTGGTCCTGGAGCCTTGAGGGTGGGTAAGTGCCAGAGCCAAAAGACATCTCTGAGGAAGCACAACAGGAGGACATTGACCTCATCAATGTTAATAAAGATGGAAAGGGGAGTGCCAGGAGGCTGGAGCCAGGCTCTGCTGGGTGATGCCCATGACAGCACAAGGGGCACTGGGTGGAAGCTGAGGCAGAGGAAGCTTCATGTAAAGATGAGGAGGAATTTTTCCCCTGTGAGGGTGCCAGAGCCCTGGCACAGGCTGCCCAGGGGGGTTGTGGAGTCTCTCTTTCTGGAGACACTCAAACCCCAGCTGGATGTGTTCCTGTGTGATCTGCTCTGGGAGATGCTGCTCTGGCAGGGGGATTGGGCTGGATGAGCTTTGGAGGTCCCTTCCAGCCCCTGGCACTCTGTGACTCTGTGATTCAATAATTCAATGAGTCTGTGATTCAATGATTCAACAATTGAATGAATGATTCTATGATTCTGTGATTCTATGACTCTGTGATTCTATGATTGAATAATTCAGTGATTCAATAAATAAATGATTCTGTGATTCTATGATTCTGTGATTCAATGATTCAATGATTCAAGGATTCAATGATTCAGTGACTCAATGATTCAATGACTTGATGGCAGCCTTCTGTTCTCCAGGCTGAACATCCCCAACTGTCTCATCCTGGCCTCACACTGGAGGGGCTCCAGCCCCTCTCTCATTCCATGCTCTGATATCCTAACCCTCTTTGTGCAGCCAAGCTGTGAGCTGGAAGCACTAAAATAACAATGCCCCAACACCCAGCTCCTGCTCATTTTTAACAGGGATCAACTCCTCACCCAGTCCACCCTGCATGGAGGTTTGTTTTACAGCCTCCTGAAGAACCAGACAGGAAATCATCCCAGCTGAAAGCAGAGAAGTCTCCATCCCTATTCCATCTCCCAGCCACATGTGTGAGGAGACAAAGTGCTGTCTGACACTGGAAGCATGTATCCAGCCTAGCCCTTCCCTAGCACAGTTTTAGTCCATTTTCTCTTGTTCTCTCACCTGATAGTAGGGAGAACAGTTGGAGAAGAGCAGAAGACACTGCTTGGCACAGCCAGACAGAATTTTTTTCACCTGATTCCTCTGCTTCCAAGGACATCTCTGCTGGAAGCAGGATCAGCTCAGGCAGCCTCTTTCTCCCCAGCCCTGGCCATGAGAATTACCCCAGCTCAGTGCTCATAAAGCTGTCCCTGGTAGCCTGCAGTGAAACCAAGCTAAAAGGCATCCTGCAGAGAGAGAAAGAGGTGGAGAGCAAATCATTTCCAGGTGTAGCCTTCTATTGTCTCACATGCAAAGGCTGCATTGCTTCCAGTGTCAGACAGCACTTTGTCTCCTCACACATGTGGCTGGGAGATGGAATAGGGATGGAGACTTCTCTGCTTTCAGCTGGGATGATTTCCTGTCTGGTTCTTCAGCCTGGGCTCTCTCAGGGTCCCTTCCAGCCCCTGCCACCCTGTGAGCCTGTGACTTTAGGAACCATTTCTTCAGTGCAAGGGTGCTCAGGCATTGGAACAGGCTGGGAGTCCCCAGTCAAGGTTGGACAAGGCCTTGAGTGACCTGTACTAGTGGGACATGTCCCTGCCTATGGCAGGGGGTTGGAACTGGATGAGCTTTGAGGTCCCTTCCAACCTTCCCATTCTATGATTCTATGATAGCATCTGCAGGAGACAGTTGAGAGAGCACCAGGGTCAAGCCTCTTCTTCCCTGGCTGGTGTCCCAGAAGGGCTCTGTCCCTTCTGCCTTCCATCCCCATCTCTGTGCTCCTGAATCTAGCTCCTGAATCCAGTTCCCAGCTGCTACTGAGTCCAGACTGGGATTTGCCCAGTGCCTGCCCCCAGCATCAGTGGTGCCCACGGTGCCATCATTGCCCTCAGGGCTTGGGTTCCACACTGGATTGTGTCTCAGTGTCTCTATTCCCTGGCATTGTTCTTCTTTCCAGCCCAGCTGGTTCAGTTTTTTCCCCACCCCATCAGGCTCTCTCCTCTCTCCCCTTTCCCTTCCCTCTGGGAGGCAGGGGGCTTCATCTGGCACTTGTTTGGTAGCCAGTCCTGCCCTGATCTTTGACAACAGAGAACTGCAGATACTTTCTTACAGCAACTACTACAGCTGTGAAACTGCAACTTATTTAACATCACAGAAGAGTAAAATGCTAAAGCCAGTTCCTATCTGTCAGTTATCCATCTGATATTACACAGCTGGTAGCACTGCAAGATGATTAAATCTCTGGGGCCTCTGACAGCTTAATTAACTAAGATCAGCTTCTACTGCAATGGCATTACAGCTTGCAGGCTTGGTGGGACAGTTCTGCAGCAGGTCTCAGCACTACAAATTCCCAGCCCCTGAGTCTTTGTTCCCTTCTCAGGGGACTCTGCAAAAGGGCTTTGGTTTAAATTTAGCTGCATCTGCTAATTCAGTCTCTGGAGGGCTAGGAAGATGCTGAGGAGCCCTCCAGAGAGACAGGGAACTGCTGCAGAGAGTCCAGGGGAGGCTACAAAGATGCTGAGGGGCTTGGAGCAGCAATGTGAGGAGCAAAGGCTGAGAGCCTGCAGAAGAGCAGCCCCAGAGGGGAGCTGAGCAATGCTCAGCAAGAGACAAAGGAGCTGTGGGGGGCAAGAGGATGGGGCCAGATTCTGCTCAGGGGTGCCCAGGGACAGGACAAGGAGCAACAGGCACAGACTGGAACCCAGGAGGTTCCACCTGAACAGGAGGAGAAAGTTCCTTGTTGTGAGGGTGCTGGAGCCCTGGAGCAGGCTGCCCAGAGAGGCTGTGGAGTCTCCTTCTCTGGAGAGCTTCCAAGCCCAGCTGGGCACTGTGCTGCTGGGCAAGCTGCTGTGAGTGCCCTGCTTCAGCATGGGGGTTGGACTGGATGAGCTCCAGAGGTCCCTTCCAACCCCACCATGCTCAGACTGTGTGCAGGGGCAGGTTTTGGTTAGGGTTTGATGTGAGTGTTGAACAGAAAGCAAGAAACCAGAGCTGGAGTGGCCATGGCAAAAGCCATGCAGCAGCTTGATGCAAGGCAGGAGGCTCAGCCTGAAGGATGCTGCCTGAGGAAAGGGCTCAAGAGAGAGAGAGGCTTAAGAGAGAAGGAAAGAGCAAAGCTCCAAGCTTACATTTTCATAGGGACTATGAGGCAAGCAGAAAGTGATTAGGAAAAGAATTTTTCCTGCAGGAGTGGTCAGGCACTGGCACAGGCTGCCCAGGGAGGTGCTGCAGTCACCATCCTGGGGGGTGTTCAAGAAACCTGTGGGCATGGCAGCTGGTGACATGGTCTAATGGCCATGGTGGGGTTGGGTTGATGGTTGGACTTGATCATCTCAGAGGTCTTTACCAGCCCTTACAATTCTATGATTCTAAGAACCTGAAATGTAGCTGTTGGGAATGTTGTGGGAAGCTGAGCACCACTTTGGCTGCTGAGGGGTCACCCTCTGCACGCTGCTACAACAGCAGAACCATAGAACTGTTGAGCTTGGAGGAGACCTTTGAGACCATCAATTCCAACTGCTTGCCCAGAGCTTGAAATCTCACCTCAGTTTCTCCAAGATTTCAGGGATGCCATTTGGATTGGTCCACCTTAGACCATGCCAGCCTGGAATGTTGTCATCCCTCAGGTGTGGGTCAGCAAAAACCTTCTGAGCTCTGTGGCTCTCGAGCTGTGGCTTCTGTAGAAAGGGATTTGGTAGAGATGGGAGGGAATGGTTGGGGGTGGGGACTGTTTTTGCTGAGGGAAGTCTTTTGTGTCTCCAGATGATTACTCAACCAAATGGAAGGGTTGGAGTAGAGCTCTGCTTGCTGCCAGATGATGATTACGTTATGGAAGAGGCTTGGATGGAAGAATTTAGCGATAGACTAATGATGAATCTTCCCAAGGCTCCTTCAGATATCCTGTTGCAGAACCTCTGCCTCTTGCTGATTGGATTAATGGCTGACAGAGACAACTTGGCAGGCTCCACTCCACAGATTTGCCTTGGAGGGCTTGAGCCTTTTAACCGCAGGGGACTTGTAGAGACAATAAATCACATTTCAAAAGCGACTCCAAGCAGCCTTTAATAAATAATTGTTATTGGCCCCTCCTTCAGGATATCACAACTCTGCACCTCCAGGCTGACAAGCTGAGATCTGCTGTCAAATTAGCAGCTCAGCTCTGTCTCAGAAGTCTTGATGCCCCTCTTGAAGGTTCATCCTAAAGGGAGGCTTTGGCATCTGACTGAGGCTACCAGAGAGGAGCCATCAGGAGAGTGCTCTGGGACTGTTCTCTCTTCTCGAGAAGGGGTCAGGCTCTTTCCTATGGTGTCCTGTGGTAGGACAAGGGCCAATGGACCCAAACTGCAACACAGCAAATTCCACCTCGACAGGAGGAGAAACTTCTTCAGTGTGAGTGTGCAGGAGCCCTGGAGCAGGCTGCCCAGAGGAGCTGTGGAGTCTCCTGCTCTGGAGACTTTCAAGACCCATCAGGATGCATTCCTGTGTGACCTGCCCTGGGTGATCCTGCTTTGGAAGGGAGGTTGAACTTGATAGTCCTCAGAGGCCCCTTCCGAGCCTTACCATTCTGTGATTCCATGAGGTGTTGCTCCTCACCCAGTAGATTAGAGCTTGTCTTGCTCAGTTCCTAACAGACACAGGCAGGATTCTGCCCCAGTGAGGCCACATCAAGAGTCTTGGGTCCAGTTCTGGGCTCCCCAGTTCAGCAGAGGCAGGAAACTGCTGCAGAGAGTCAAGGGGAGGCTGCAAAGCTGCTGAGGGGCCTGGAGCAACAATGTGAGGAGCAAAGGCTGAGAGCCCTGGGGCTGAGAGCCTGCAGAAGAGCAGCCCCAGAGGGGGTAGGTTAGCTTTTAGCTAAAGGGCTGGGGGCAAGAGGCTGGGGCCAGACTCTTCTCAGTGGTGCCCAGCAACAGGACAAGGGGCAATGGGCACAAACTGGAACCCAGGAGGTTTCATCTAAACCATGTCCCTCAGCACCACATCTACACAGCCTTTAAACCCCCCCAGGAATGGGGACTCCACCACTGCCTTGGGCAGCCTGGGGCAGGGCAACCCTTTGGGGGAAGAAATTGTGCCTGGTGTTCCGTGGAGGTTTAGGCTGTTGTTGGAACTTGAGGCCATGGCCTTTCATCTTATCACTTGTCCCCTGGGAGCAGAGCCCAACCCCCACCTGGCTCCAGCCTCTTTTTGAGGAGTTGCAGAGAGCCAGGAGGTCTCCCCTCAGCCTCCTTCTCCCCAGGCTGCACACCCCCAGCTCCCTCAGCTGCTCCTCCCCAGCCCTGTTCTCCACACCCTTCCCCAGCTCTGTTGCCCTTCTCTGGACCTGCTCCATCACCTCAATGTCCTTCCTGGAGTGAGGGGCCCAAACCTGAGCCAAATAGTCAAGGTATGAGCTCACCAGTTCCCAGCACAGGGAGACAATCACTGCCCTGGTCCTGCTGGCCACGCTTTTTCTAAGACGTGAGACCTCAGAGGAGAAAAAGCAGAGAAGCTTTCTGAGTTTCATCTCTGTGTGAATTGAGCATCCAAAGAAAAGTCTCCTCAGAAGCTCTGCCCTAACTGTGGCACAGCCACAGAGCAGAGGAGCTGGGGGAAGTCCTGCTGAGCCCTCCCCTACCTCTTCAGGCAGCTAAGCCTCCTTGAAAAGCTGGGCTCTGGGCCCAACCCTGCAGAGTCCTCTGTGGAAAGCCTCCTCCTGCCTGGGGCTGAATGCAGGAGAGTTATTTTAATAGCTGAGGCTTTCCAAGTAGCCTGAGGCAGGCAGGAAAATACCCAGTCCTGGGCAACTAGGAGGTGAGCTCCCAGATGGTGGATCCTGGAGACCTTACTGAGGTAGACACCGAGCTGTAGGCAGCTGGAAGATGGCTGGAGATGTGTTTTCTGGCATGCTTTGGGCCAGTTTTTCTCTTGTGAGGTTTTGTCTGAGGACACTTTCTGGCAGAAAAGAGGTCCCAGCTCACCACTGTGTGTGAGAGGGAATCTTTTACATGCTAAAGGGTGGCAGGCAAGAGAATAGGGACAGATTCCTCTCACTGGCAGGACAAGGAGCAGTGAGCACAAACTGGAACCCAGGAGGTTCCACCTGAACAGGAGGAGAAACTTCTTTGTTGTGACAGTGCTGAAGCCTTTGAGCAGGCTGCCCAGAGAGGTTGTGGAGTCTCCTCTGGAGAGCTTCCAAACCCACTTGGTTTTGTGTCCAGTTCTGGGCCCCTGAATTCAAGAGAGATGTTGAGGTGCTGGAAGGTGTCCAGAGAAGGGCAGCAAGGCTGGGGAGGGGCCTGGAGCACAGCCCTGTGAGGAGAGGCTGAGGGAGCTGGGGGTGTGCAGCCTGCACAAGAGGAGGCTCAGGGCAGAGCTCNGTTCTGTGATTCTATGGTTCTGTGATTCTGTGATTCTATGCTGGGCCAGCTGCCATGGGTGCCCTGCTTTAGCAGGAGGGTTGGACTGGATGATCTCCAGTGGTGCCTTCCAACCCCCACCCTGCTGGGGTTCTGTATTCTCCAGTCCCTTTGGATGCATGCCAAAAGCCAGATGTGATTAATAGCTCTAAACGTTGTGGTAGTGGAGATGTGGAGATGGAAAGTGCCTTCTGAAGGTGAAGTTTCATTTCCTGGCTTTTTTCTTACTTTCCTCTTTCCACTTAAGAAAGAAATTGATTAGAAGAAAGGGGACATTTAGCTGAAGATTGCATCGAGTAACTTCTCTAGAGTCACTAAGATAAGAGTCACAGAACCACAGACTGGTTTGGGTTGGAAGGGACCTTTAAAGGTCACAGCTGCAGCCAGAGCAGGTTGCTCAGAGCCTCAACCAGCCTGACCTGCAGTGGTGCCAGGGATGAGGCAGCTACCACCTCTCAGGCTCTCACCACCCTCAGAGTAAAAAATCTCTTCTGAAGATCTAGTCTAAACTGGCAGAGGGGAGATTGAAACTGGGCGTTGGGAAGAAGCTCTTTGCAGTGAGGGTGGTGAGAGACTGGCACAGGTGGCCCAGGGAAGTTGTGGAGCACATTGCCCTTCTGTGGACCCCGTCCAGCACTCCCCAGCCCTGTTCTCCAGACCCTTCCCCAGCTTTGTTACCCTTCACTGGACATCTTCCAGCACCTCGATGTACTTGGCCCCAAGACTGAACCCAATACTGGAGCTGTGGCCTCATCAGTGCCTGGCACGGGGGAGACAATCCCTGCACGGGGGAACAATTCTTGCACGGGGGGACGATCCCTGCCCTGGTCTTGCCAGCTGTGGGGCTCTGAGGAAACGGAAATGGGAGGTGAGAGGAAGGGGCTGGTGCCCAGGGCAGGGCAGTGGCTGTGCCCTGCTACCACCTTCTGTCTCCCATAAGGTGATGGAATGGGAGGAAACGCACTGAAATTGTGCCAGGGGAGGGTTGGGTTGGACATGAGGCACATTTCTCACTGCCAGAGCGGTCGGGTACTGGAAGGGGCTGCCCAGGGCGGTGCTGGAGGTGTTGAAGAACCCAGCGGGCACGGCAGTGCGGGGCACAGCTGATGGCGGTGCTGGGGTGAAGGTTGGGCGCAGTGCTCCGAGAGCTCCTTCCCAAAGCGAACGATTCTTCGGTTCCCTCATTCCACGCCCTGGCTCCGTCCCTCCTCAGGCAGCGCTCCGGAGACTGTGTGGGCTCCGCCGCCTTCACCTGCAGCGCTGCCCCGGGCCGCTCCCCGCCGCGCCGCCGGGGCCGGGGGTGTGCAGGCCCCAGCGCGCTCCCGGGGCGGGACGGGGCCGAGGCGGGGCCGGTGCCGTTGGCGGGGCCGAAGGGCCGGGGAGGGGCCGCGCCGTGCCGTCATGTGATGGCTTCCCAGCTGCTTTAAAGCAGCCACATGCACCGAGCAGCGGCCACAATCACGGCGGGGAGCGGCGCGGGGGTGCTGGGTGGCGGGGAGCAGAGCCAAGGAGCGGAGCCTGCCGCGGGGCTGTCCCGGGGGCAATCACTGCAGAGAGCCGAGCCCCGAAGCAAGGGGGGCGGCGGTGGGTGGGTGAGGGTCTGTCTGGCTGAATTTTGGGGTGTGTGGGATCGATTTAAACCATCGTGAGAAGATGGCTGGGGCTATCATCGAGAACATGAGCACCAAAAAGCTCTGCATCGTCGGGGGGATCTTGTTGGTTTTCCAAGTGATCGCCTTTCTGGTGGGAGGTCTGATCGGTGAGTGTTGAAGGGGGAAACTTCTGGGTGCCTTCTGGGTTTGTTCTTCCTCCTTNACCTGCAGTGGTGCCAGGGATGAGGCAGCTACCACCTCTCAGGCTCTCACCACCCTCAGAGTAAAAAATCTCTTCTGAAGATCTAGTCTAAACTGGCAGAGGGGAGATTGAAACTGGGCGTTGGGAAGAAGCTCTTTGCAGTGAGGGTGGTGAGATACTGGCACAGGTTGCCCAGGGAAGTTGTGGAGCACATTGCCCTTCTTTGGACCCCGTCCAGCACTCCCCAGCCCTGTTCTCCAGACCCTTCCCCAGCTTTGTTACCCTTCACTGGACATCTTCCAGCACCTCGATGTACTTGGCCCCAAGACTGAACCCAATACTGGAGCTGTGGCCTCATCAGTGCCTGGCACGGGGGAGACAATCCCTGCACGGGGGAACAATTCTTGCACGGGGGGACGATCCCTGCCCTGGTCTTGCCAGCTGTGGGGCTCTGAGGAAATGGAAATGGGAGGTGAGAGGAAGGGGCTGGTGCCCAGGGCAGGGCAGTGGCTGTGCCCTGCTACCACCTTCTGTCTCCCATGAGGTGATGGAATGGGAGGAAACGCACTGAAATTGTGCCAGGAGAGGGTTGGGTTGGACATGAGGCACATTTCTCACTGCCAGAGCGGTCGGGTACTGGAAGGGGCTGCCCAGGGCGGTGCTGGAGGTGTTGAAGAACCCAGCGGGCACGGCAGTGCGGGGCACAGCTGATGGCGGTGCTGGGGTGAAGGTTGGGCGCAGTGCTCCGAGAGCTCCTTCCCAAAGCGAACGATTCTTCGGTTCCCTCATTCCACGCCCTGGCTCCGTCCCTCCTCAGGCAGCGCTCCGGAGACTGTGTGGGCTCCGCCGCCTTCACCTGCAGCGCTGCCCCGGGCCGCTCCCCGCCGCGCCGCCGGGGCCGGGGGTGTGCAGGCCCCAGCGCGCTCCCGGGGCGGGACGGGGCCGAGGCGGGGCCGGTGCCGTTGGCGGGGCCGAAGGGCCGGGGAGGGGCCGCGCCGTGCCGTCATGTGATGGCTTCCCAGCTGCTTTAAAGCAGCCACATGCACCGAGCAGCGGCCACAATCACGGCGGGGAGCGGCGCGGGGGTGCTGGGTGGCGGGGAGCAGAGCCAAGGAGCGGAGCCTGCCGCGGGGCTGTCCCGGGGGCAATCACTGCAGAGAGCCGAGCCCCGAAGCAAGGGGGGCGGCGGTGGGTGGGTGAGGGTCTGTCTGGCTGAATTTTGGGGTGTGTGGGATCGATTTAAACCATCGTGAGAAGATGGCTGGGGCTATCATCGAGAACATGAGCACCAAAAAGCTCTGCATCGTCGGGGGGATCTTGTTGGTTTTCCAAGTGATCGCCTTTCTGGTGGGAGGTCTGATCGGTGAGTGTTGAAGGGGGAAACTTCTGGGTGCCTTCTGGGTTTGTTCTTCCTCCTTCTCCTCTTCTCCTCCTGCTCGCTCGGGTTGTTGAGCTACTTGTTACAGTATCGCTGACTCCCTCCTATGATCTCATTAGCCCTGCTTTTGTAGTTAAGAAAACACAGCTCCCTGGGCCCCTTTTGTGCCCATTTCACGCAAGGGGAAGGGGAAAAAAAAAAAAAAAGCAGGGAAGAGAGGAGGAAGAAAAAAAGTTTGTCTTTTAAAATTCCCTTTCTCTCCGCATTTAAAGAAGGAAAAGCATAAAGGGTGTGGGGAGGGAGGGAAAAGAGAAGGGAAATCTTCATTATGGCGACTGATCGCGCAGGGAGAGGCTCGCATGGTATAAAGTTGGGGGGGGGGAAGTGTTTGGAAGGGAAAAGAACGCATATTTTATTTTATTCTTTAAAAAACAAATCTTCCTCATTCCTTTCCTTAACCTCTGCCCCCTCCCCGTTTCTCCGCTTCCCGAACTGCTGGAGGAAACATCAGCATTAAAAAAAACTAAATATATATAAATGAAAACCGAATCCTAAAGGAGCATTAATGGGCTCTGCTCAGGGCGGCTCGTTGGGACCAGCTCTAGGCTGTAGAGGGGCTTTTGTGTTTGGGTGTTGGGGTGTGGTGTGGTTTTTTGGGTGCTCAATGCACCCTTCCACCCTCTCCATGCTTTTGTCCGGGATCTTTTCCCCTGGAGGGTTTCCCCCACCCCCCTTTACACACCCCCCCAT
>WBNM01037810.1:13360-29954 GCA_013399055.1 Ramphastos sulfuratus | reverse complement strand
ACCCACACTTAATTTTTTTTGGTTTTGCTTTTTCTTTTTTCCCCCCCCCCCCTTTTTTTCCCCCTTTTTTTCTTTTTTTTTTCTTTTTTTTTTTTCTTTAATAAAAGGAGCTGGCTACTGAACCTGGTACCAATTCATTAGCCAAAATGTCATGGCCTTTGTTGTGCAGAGAAATGAGGCTTGGTGTCTGTCTTAAAGGTAGTTTTAGGTAGCTTCTTGCTTCCAAGACTGAAAAAAGAAAGGAATTGGCTTGTGCAGAAGGCAGGTGTGGATCCCAGGGCTCTGTTTCTGTGGCCATCATGGGTTGGGTGTGACAAAATGATTCTGTTTAGCTGTAGAGGGGTTAGAAAATGATGTTTTTATTCAGTTTTGGGGACCAAAGAGCTTTGGTGCTGTCAGGCCAGACTCCCATTGTTTAGCCTGCAGATAAGGAGGCTGAGGGAAGACCTTCTGGCTTTCTACAGCTCCTTGAAGGGAGGTTGGAGCCAAGTAGGGCTTGGTCACTTGTCCCTAGTAACAGGTGATGAAAGGAAATGGCCTCCAGTTGCACCAGAGGAGGTTTAGATTGGACATTAGAAGAAACTTGAGAACCCTTTCAGTGAAGAAAACGCTGGAACAGGCTGCCCAGGGAAGTGGTGGAGTCACCATCCCCGGAGGTGTTCAAGAAATGTGTAGCTGTGGCACTCTGGGGACATGGTTTAGTGGCTGTGGTTGTGTTAGGTTGATGGTTGGGCTCGATCTTGGAGGTCTTTTCCAGTCTTAATGGTTCTGTAGTCCTAGTTCCTGTTTACCTGCTGCCAGGCACCCTTATGGGTCCCCTGCTCTGGGTGAAGGTTCCCTGTTCTCAGCAGGTGGCCCAAGCTGCTCCTGGGGCTGGACTGTGCTGTAGGCAATGGGTAGGGGTAGAGAGTTAGTGCTGAGGGATGTGGTTTAGTGGTGACCTGACACTGCTGGCCTAATGGTTGGACTTGATGCTCTTAAAGGTCTCTCCCAACCAAAACAGTTTGATGAGTTAGCCTCTGAGGATGTCTCATCACTGGGGCCTCTGTGTCCCTGGATGTTCTCTGCCAGTGGCTTGCAGCCAGTCCCATGGAGCAAAGCTGAGAGATGGAGCCCAAGGTGCTGACTCCTTTGATTAGTCCCTTGCACGTGGTGTTTTCTGAGAAGCTTTTGGTGAGAGGTGGGTTGGAGGAGACATCCAGGATCAGACTGGATGTGGCCCTGGGCAGCCTGATCTAGTTGGAGATGTTCCTGCTGACCTCTGAGGGTCCCTCCCAACCTGATGCTGTGACTGGTGGCCAGTCCTCTACACCATGGCTGGGGACCAGAGCTGCTGTTTGATGCTTTCTGGGTGCTCAGTAAACAGGTGGAGATGGCACTCTGGGACATGGCTTAGTGGTCACAGCAGTCTTAGGTTGATGGTTGGACTGGATGATCTTGGAGGCTTTTTCCCCCTGAAACAATTGTGTGATTCTGTGGCAGGTGGGGATGGAAGTGGTGCTGTGAGTCCTCCAGCTGCTGCTAGCTCTGTCAGCAAGGCCACAGGACTGCAGAGGGCTGTGTTAAGAAGTTCTTCACAGCAACAGTGATTGGCATTGGAATGGGCTGCCCAGGGAGGTGGTGGAGTGCCCATCCCTGGAGGTGTTCAAGAGGAGGCTGCATGGGTTAGTTAATTAGAAGGGTTAGGTGATAGGTTGGGCCCAATGATCTCAGAGGTGGTCATCTGTGGAGGTCCCACATCCTGTGGTCTCTTCCAACCTGGTTAATGCTGTGATTCTGTGAGACAAGGTGGGGTGGGAGCTGAGGTCTCACTGAAATAGCATTGCTGCTCTGGTTTGACCCAGTGCACACCGAACATGGGCACTAAGAATCTGTGGATTCAGGTCTAGACAACCCAAAATATGTCCATAACTGGGACAGGACTCCAAAGCTAAGGCAGCTTTTCCCTTGGCTGCCAGTTAGGTGGTGTTTCAAAACAGTGACTGAGTGCTCTGTTTTAACAGTTGGGCATCCCAAACACACACATGCAAAGTGCTGGGAGCCTGATGTGACAATGGGGACAGCTTCACCTGTCTGGAGTTGGGGGGGTTCCTGCCCATGCTGGAAGCTTTTGAACATCAAACTGCATGAGTGACTTGAGTGTGTATAGAACCTGAAGGTCTCCAACAGCTCTTGGTTGGAAGCAGGGTCATAGAATCATAGAATGGGAAGGTTGGAAGGGACCTCAAAGCTCAGCCAGTTCCAACCCCCTGTCATAGGCAGGGACACCTCCCCCTAGCACAGGTCACTCAAGGACTCATCCAGCCTGGTGCTGAACACCTCCAGGGAGGTTGTGGAGCACAGAAGCACAGAATGGGATCTTTGATCACGTTGGGTGCTTCTGTGCTCCACAAGCTCCCTGGGCAACCTGTGCCAGTGTCTCACCACCCTCACTGCAAACATCTTCTTCCTAAGTCTCTTCCCTGGTCTCACCAGCTCTTGGGATGTTGCTTAGGACTGTGTGTTGGCAAAGCTCAGTGTCACAAAGGTTGGAAGAGACCTTGAAGATTGAGTCCAACCCTTAACCCAGCACTGCCAGGTCACCACTAAACCCTGCCCCTCAGCACCACGTTTATGCAGTGATGAAACCCCTCTGGGGATGGAGACTCCTTCACTGCCCTGGGCAACTTGGACCAGGCCTTGACAACTCTTTCACAGAAGAAATTCTTTCTCATGTCCAATCTCAACCTCCTCTGAGGCATCTTCAGGCCTTTTCCTTTTTTCCTGTCACTTCCTTGGGAGAAGAGCCCAACCCCCTCCTGGCTCCAGCTTCCTTTCAGGGAGTTGTAGAGAGCCAAAAGGTTTCCCCTCAGCCTCTTCTCCAGGCTGGACAAGCCCAGGTCCCTCAGCTGCTCCTCACCAGACCTTCAACATCATTGCCCTTTTCTGGACCTGCTCCAGCCCCTCAGTGCCCTTCTCAGAGTGAGGGGGCCAAAACCAAACCCAGTATTGGAGCTGTGGCCTCAGCAGTGGCAGGCACCAAGGGACAATCCCTGTCCTGCTCCTGCTGCCCACACCATTGCTGATTGTCTTGGACTTGATGATCTTGGAGACCTTTTGCAGCCAAAATGATTCTCTGATCCATGAAACTAGTCACAGACCCTCTTCCTCACTCCCCTGCTGTGTGATAGCAGAGATTGTAGGAGAGAGGCTTCCAACAGGATTGTTTTCTGCTCTTGTTCAGGGTGGCATTGATGCTTGTGAGAAGGTAGGCTGAAGCTAGTGGAGAGTGGTGATGGCATTGCCAGGAGACCCTTGCAGAGTGTGCATTGAGCTGTGTCCTGCCTTTTCAATGCCTGATGTGGGATTGGCCACACCTGGCATCTGCCTGCCTCTGAAAGTGCACCAGGCTCATCCAGGCTTTGAGCTGGGCTAACCAGCCTGTGGGGAGCCACATTAGCTGGTGATGAGGGTGGACTGGGTGATCTCCAAGGATCCCTTCCAGCCCCTACCATTCTGTTACCCTTAGCTTTTGGTGGCCTTGGACTTGGTGTGGGGACAAAACCTTCCCACAGCTGGACCAGCTGGGAGTTTTGCTTCTGGTGTTCCAGCAGAGCTGACACCACAGCTGCTGCTCTGGGGCCAGAACTGAGCCAGGACTTCTCTTGTCCTCTCCTCACTGCTGGCCAGGTGGTAGAAACTCTGTGTGTAGGGAAGTCTGACTCTAGGGTGGGTTTCGTGCATCTTGCTTATCTAAACCAAAGCTTCTGATTACAAATAATCTCCTTCTGTATGCCTTGTGGGAAGCTGTTGTTGGTGTCCTCCTTCCTAAGGCCCTTTGCATCCTGGAATTTGTTTATATACAGGAAACAGGCTTCACTGCTCAGACCTGTCCAGAGGTCATGGAGGTAGCAGAAAAGACCTGTCTCAGGCTGCCCAGGGAAGTGTTGGGATCCATATCCCTGGAGAAGTTTCAGAGGTGTTGATGTGGTGCAGAGGGCCATGGTTTAATGGTGACTTGGCAGTGCTAGGTCAATGGTTGGGCATGATCTTGAAGATGCCTTCCTACCAAAACAGCTCTCTGAAGTTTGGTGTGAATCACTTCTCTTGATGTTCCCAGAGCTCCACAGCTTCTACAGAGTGCTGAACCTCCTGGCTGCTACTCCTGCCACCCAGGCAGGGCTTTGTGCCTGGTGATGGGCTTGGTGCTGCTGCCACCCAGGCAGGGCTTTGTGCCTGGTGATGGGCTTGGTGCTGCTGCCACCTGGGCAAGGCTTTGTGCCTGGCGATGGGCTTGGTGCTGCTGCCACCTGGGCAAGGCTTTNCAAGGATGCATTAGGAAAATGGCCACCCAGCTGAGAAAAGTTGTTCTGCTCTGCCCTAGTGAGACCACAGCTGCAATACTGGGGCCTCTTCTGGGCTCCCAGGTCAGGACAGACAGGGAACTGCTGCAGAGAGTACAGTGGAGGCTGTGAGGATGAAGGGCCTGGAGCAGCTCTGGGAGGAGCAAAGGCTGAGAGCCCTGGGGCTAAGAGCCTGCAGAAGAGCAGCCCCAGAGGGGATCTGATCAATGCTCAGCAAGAGATAAAGGAGCTGTGGGGGGCAAGAGGATGGGGCCAGACTCTGCCCAGTGGTGCCTGGGGACAGGACAAGGGACAGGGCACAAACTGGAACCCAGGAGGTTCCACTTGAACAGGAGAAGAAACTTCTGTGTTGTGAGGGTGCTGGAGCCCTGGAGCAGGCTGCCCAGAGAGGCTGTGGAGTCTCCTTGTGTGGAGAGCTTCCAAGCCCAGCTGGGCACTGTGCTGCTGGGCAAGCTGCTGTGGGTGCCCCTGATTTAGCAGGGGGCTTGTACTGGGTGATCTCCAGAGGTCCCTTCCACCCTCCCCAGCACTCTGGGATTCTGTGAAGCCTTGTCCCAAGTCACAGCTGATGTTGGCTTCAGTTCCAGTGAGCCAACTGAAGGCAGGAGAACCTCTCTGTAGTAGTGAAGACCAAGTTCAGGAGCAGGCACACAGACAGTTAAGTGCTACAAGTCTGGTGCCCAGCAGACAACTCCCTTCAGAGCTTTAACTGCTTGGAAAAGTGGAGGTACTTAGTGGGCACATGAGTCTGCTGGGGCAAGGGGGATGCATTTAAGAAGGTCCAGGTTCACTGCTCCCCTGCCTGGGCTTAAGATTGCAAAACCCAGGATTGTTTAGACTGGAGCAAATCAGACTGCTGGTGGTGTGCCTCACCCGGAGGGATAATGACTCATGTGTCTGAGTGGCTGAGCAGCTATCAGCAGTCCCACCCCATTAGCTACATGTCTGCTTTGGCTCCTCAGCACTCAGCTTCCAGCACTGCATTCCTCTTTCCTAGGATTTCACTGCTTTTTAGTGCTGCACTCTTCAGATTGTCTTCTCCTCTCCAAAGCTTTCTGAGCTAGGTGGATGCAGCCTGCTCTGGGGATCCAGGACAAAGCCTATTTTCATCTTGCCTGATTTGCTTTCATCCTTGGCCTCTCCAGAAGGTGGTCAAAGCTGTGCTGAATAGGTCGGTGCTGCTCTGTGGCCGTGAATGCCAATAAACTTCTCTCTATAGACACATTCCTTCAGAGCTGCAGCCTTGGCAGAAGCTGCAGGAGCTGCTGGAAGACAAAAGAAACAAAGCAGACATGAAAGGTCGTCTCTGTTTAGCTTAGGTCTGCTCAGCTCTTCTGTTTGAAGAGCTGTAACTGTAAGCTGAATGGGCAAATGTGGTGGGAATGGAGAGTTGCCAGGCAGAAGTGGCCACGCTGGGGGCCTGAGGAGCAGGCAGTGAGGCTGTGGCTCCTCCAGAGTGCTGCCTGGGGCTTTGTTTCTCTTGCAGTTGCATCACTTGCAAACTGCAGCTAACTTGAGAAGGGTTTAATAGATTCAGAGAATCACAGCCTGCTTTAGGTTGGAAGGGGATACCTCACACTAGATCAGGCTGTCCAGAGAACCTCATCCAACCTGGCCTTGAAGACCTCCAGGGAGGTTGTGGAGCACAGCAGCCCCCAACGTGCCCTTTGATCCCATTCTGTGCTTCTGTGCTCGACAACCTCCCTGGGCAACCTGTGCCAGTGTCTCACCACCCTCCCTGTGAGAAATGCAGCAGGGAAACTGCTCTGTAGCCTGCATGGAGAGGATGATCTCCTCTTGATGCTCCTCCTGGTCTCTCCTCACAAGAAACAAGTGATAGGACAAGAGGAAACTGCCCCAAGCTCTCTGCAGCTTCACACAATCTCAAGAGTGGGTTGGAAGGGACCTTTTGGAGATTGAATCCAATGCCCTTGCCAAGGCAAGGAGAAAGTCCCACAGGAGCACATCCAAGTTGAATATCTCCAGAGATGGAGGCTCCACCAACCTCTGGGCCTTGAAAGGAGGTTGGAGCCAGTTGGGGGTTGGTATCTTCTCCCAAGGAACAAACAACAGGATGAGAGGAAGCAACCTCAGGTTGCAGCAGGGAAGGTTTAGGTTGGACATGAGGAACAATTTCTTCCCCATGAGGGCTGTTAAAGCCTGTCCCAGGCTGCCCAGGGCAGTGGTGGAGTCCCCATCCCTGGAGGGGTTTGAAAGCAGCATAGAGGTGGTGCTGAGGGACTTGGTTTAGTGGTGACCTGGCAGCTGGACACATCTTGAAGTAGTGTTTTGTTTTTCCATCCTAAATGATTCTTGTGTTGATCCCAGCTAACCAGGCTTGATTTTAAAGGTGACCTCAGCATAGTTGAGCTGCCTCCCTGCATGCAATGAAGATCAAACAGGAAATCTTCTCCTTGATGGCCTTTGAAGTCAAGTTACAACTCTCTTGATAGCCTGGGAAAGCCTTTGAAGGCCACCAGGTGCCCAGCTGCCCCAGGCCAGGCTGGCAAAGGGCCCCAGGATCTGCTCCCTCCCATTCACATGCAGATGAAATTCTTTACATATCTGAGCCTGGCGGTTTCAAGGTGGTTTGTTAGGTGTGGGAGCTGGGGAGCTCCAGCCTGGTCTGCTGGGAGAAAAGCTGCTGGGGAGCATCAGGGCAGGCTGCTCTTGGAGAGCTCTTTGCAGAGGTTTAGTGTCTGGGCTGGGTGAGGCAGGAAATGCATTTCATCTGAGCATGGCCANCTCAGCCTGTGCCAGTGTCTCACCACCCTCAGCCTGTGCCAGTGTCTCACCACCCTCAGCCTGTGCCAGTGTCTCACCACCCTCAGCCTGTGCCAGTGTCTCACCACCCTCAGCCTGTGCCAGTGTCTCACCACCCTCAGCCTGTGCCAGTGTCTCACCACCCTCAGCCTGTGCCAGTGTCTCACCACCCTCAGCCTGTGCCAGTGTCTCACCACCCTCAGCCTGTGCCAGTGTCTCACCACCCTCAGCCTGTGCCAGTGTCTCACCACCCTCAGCCTGTGCCAGTGTCTCACCACCCTCACTGGAAAGAGTTTCTTCTTAATATCTTCATTAATTTCTCCCAGAGAATCTACTTCTATGTCACATTTTCTTGCTTTGAGCCTTCCCTGGGGCTGAGGGAACAATCTCTTGTCACTGAGAGCAAGACTCTTCTCCACAAGCCCTTGGGTTGGTGGTGTTGGGTGGCAACAGCTTCTCAGGCATCTCAGGTTCCTGCTCCTTCAGTGGGGATCCTGATGGCACTTTTGGCTTTCAGGACGCTTGGAACAGCTACTTTTGTGGCTCCTTAGGAACCTTTAAGCTCATTGAATCCAACCATTAACCCAGCACTGCCAGGCCACCACTAAACCGTGACCCTCAGCACCACATCTCCACACAGCTTGGAAGCCCCTCCAGAGATGAGCACTCCAGCACTGCCCTGGGCAACCTGGGCCAGGCTTTGGCAACCCTCAAGGGGAAGAAACTGTTCCTCATGTCCAGCCTAAACCTCTCCTGGTGCACCTTGAGGCAGTTTCCTCTTGTCCTGTCAAACTGATAGGATATTCTGTACCCCTCTAGAGAGGCCCCAGTGAATGGCCAGCTCCAAGCCACAGAAGTCACCCTGAAGGACAAACGTGAGCAGAAAGCCTGTTTCACATGGACACACACACACATCTCTCTGGCTTCTGCCTGGTTCTAGGGAGCCTGGAAATTCCTCCAAAGCCCAGACATTCCTCCAAGCCACAGCTGCCCCTTCTCCTGGCTCAAGTGCTTGGTTAGGGACCTGCAAATCCCAGCAGCTCCCTTCTCACCGCAGTTGGTTAAGCTGCTTGGTTTGAGTTTGGCAGAGATCTGGGCTGCCCATCTGTGCCACCAGACATCACCTTCCAACCAGCTGTACTGGGCAGGACTCCCATTGCCCTTCCAAACAGGGTGGAGAGGCCAAGGCTGCTGTCAGAGAAGGCACACAAGCAGCTTGCTCTCTGCATCCAGAGCACGAGAGCTGGATGCAGAACGTAACTTGGGTCATGAATCTCCCAAAGTGAGCTCTTTCTTGGCTTTTATGGTGTAAAGCAGAGGAGATTGAGGCAGAAAACCTCTAGTGTTGGAAAATACAAACCCTGTAGCCACCCTTCCCAGTATCTGTGATAGCCATGTCTGGTAACTGCTGCAGGAAGTGAAGGTGGGGCTGGTGTCCCTGGCTTCTGAGGGACTCTGGTCTTGAGAAGGCTCAAACTCAAAAAGTAGGGAGGAAATCCCTTCCCTAATGGGAATGGATTCTCCTCCTGTGCTCTTCTCTGCCCTATGGAGGCCACATCTGGAGCACTGGGTCTAGTTCAAGAGAGACAAGGGAACTGCTAGGAAGAGTGCAGCAAAGAGCTGCCAAAATGGTAAGGGGCTCTGTGGAGAGCAAAGGCTGAGAGCCTGCAGAAGAGCAGCCCCAGAGGGCAGCTGAGCAATGCTCAGCAAGAGCTGAAGGACCTGTGGGGGACAAGAGGATGAGGCCAGACTCTTCTCAGTGGTGCCCAGGGACAGCACAAGGGGCAACAGTCGCAAACTGGAACCCAGGAGGTTCCATCTGAACAGGAGAAGCTTGTTTGTTGTGAGGGTGCTGGAGCCCTGGAGCAGGCTGCCCAGAGAGGCTGTGGAGTCTCCTTGTGTGGAGAGCTTCCAAGCCCAGCTGGGCACTGTGCTGCTGGGCAAGCTGCTGTGGGTGCCCTGCTTGAGCAGGGGGGATTGGAATGGATGATCTCCAGTCTCCACCATGGTACTCAGGTATTCTAGTATGCAGTGTGGAGTTTTGGGGGTGTTGTTTGGATGAATTTGATGATTTAAATGTAGACCCACTCTGCATGTGGCAGCTGCTTTTACATGTGTTGTGAAATGGGAGCTAATCATGCAAAGTGCTCATTTCCAGCTTGTCTTAGCAGTTGTTCAGTTAATTTGGTAGCCTCAAGTTCAGGGGGGAGAGAGGCCAAGAAGGGAGCTGCCATGCTGCTGTAGCTGTGACTGTAAGCACTGAAGATTGATGATGCTCCTCCAGGTTTTTGCTGCTGGGTGGATTCAGCTAATGCCTGGGCTGGCTGATCTTAAAGATCTTTTCCAACAGAAAGGGTTCTGTGATTCTCCAGTTGGCAAAGGCCAGCCTGTCTGATGATAAATTAGCTTGTTTCTTCCTCCCCTGCTGTTGGCCAGGGTAATGAAGCAGAAGGGCATTGTGTGTGCTTGTTGGGTAGCCATGGCTGGGCGCAGAAGGAGGTAATTGAGTAGAAAAGCAGAATGCTCCTGGTGCCTGGGAGAAGTTAACACCCAGCCAGGTCAGGGGAATTGAAGCTCTAATCAATGTGGACACAATGCAATTGAGAGGTTCTAAAGGGCTTGTTTATGGTGCCCAGAGCAGGGGCCAGTAGTTAATTGGGAATGCTGTGGGTGCTCTCCATGAGAAGCTACCAGAATCCATATGGTCGAGGTGGGAACGGTGAGGGGGAGGCTCTGGTGGTGGGGTTGGATGCCTTAGCTCATGGCAAGTGAGGTGGAGGAGGGAATTGTGGTGAAGTTCATCAAAAGGTCTACTTAACCAGCTGAAATTAGTAAGCTGAGTGGTGGTGGCTCTGGTGCAGATCTAGGCAGAAAAAAGCCGAGTGGAAATGCTGAAAGGTTGAGCTCTCATCTGCCACAAGGTTTAACTCTGAGTGCAGTGAGGAAAAGTTCTGTTGGCTTCTGCCTCTGAGGAATAGTTCCTGACTTAAAGGAACTGCTCTTAACCTTTTTAGGTTATTTTAAACTTGCATGATTGAAATTCTTTCAAATTACCTTTAACAAAGGGACTGTTAAGGCTTACAGGCAGGACCTTACTTTATGCTTTTCTTCTCAAAACAAAAAGCATGTGAAATAGTTTGGGTTGGGAGAGCCTTCTGAGATCAAGGCCAACCATCAACCCAACCCCACCACGGCCATTAAACCATGCCCACAGGTTTCTTGAACACCTCCAGGCATGGTGACTCCAGCACCTCCCTGGGCAGCCTGTGCCAGGTCACTCATGGACTCATCCAACCTGGTCCTGAACACCTCCAGGGAGGTTGTAGAGCACAGAATCACCCAACGTGATCAAAGATCCCATTCTGTGCTTCTGTGCTCCACAACCTCCCTGGGCAACCTGTGCCAGTGTCTCACCACCCTCACTGCAAACAACTTCCTCCTAACATCCACTTTCAATCTCCCCTCTGACACTTCAAACCCATTCCCCTTGTCCTGCCATTCCCAGACCTTGTCAATAGTCCCTCCCCAGCCTTCCTGCAGCCCCCTTCAGATCCTGCAAGGCCACTCCAAGCTCTCCTGGAAGCCTTCTCCTCTCCAGGCTGCACAGCCCCAACTCTCTCAGCCTGTCCTCACAGCAGAGCTGCTGCAGCCCTCTGAGCATCTTGGTGGCCTCCTCTGCACTGGCTCCAACACTTCCATGTCCTTCCTGTGCTGGGGGCTCCAGAACTGCACACAGTAACAGCTGGACTCAATGATCTTAAAAGTGTCTTCTAAGCAAAGCAACTCTGATTTTAATCTGCAAGACATAGCTGAAATGGCTTTGGAAGCCTGTCAGAGGTCCTCCTTGGAGCTGGTGGCCATGCTGCTGCAGGCACCTGGCTCCCTAGGGCACTTGCTGGCTAAAAGCACTGCAAGGAGCCCCACTTCTTTGGCAAGGAATGGCTGCACCTGCTGTGACCCCTGCAGTGTGGAGTATCCCTGGGCCTTTTGCAGGGTACCCAGCACCTCCCAAAGCTCTTGATGGAGGAGATGCAGTGAGTGGCTGCTGTGTTCCCCAGCAGCACATGGGCAGCTGGTGCCTGCAGCCCTTGAAGACAAATGTGTTTAGAGCCAGTGCCAGGGGGCTGGAACAGGCTGATCCTCAAGGCCCCTTCCAACCCTACCCCTTCTATGTATCTATTCTGTATGCAAACAAGCTTCAGAGAGGGTTAACTTGATTCCCTCCCCAGAATAGGATGAAAACCACAACAGAAAGGTTCCTCAGACTGTGCTGGGTTTACCTTCATGTCTGCTCTTGCAGATGGGTTGGTGCTAGGAGAGCTCTGGTGGTGCCCATCACCTGCCTGCTTCCCATGGGTGTGGGCATGCTGGCTCCTTGGGGTGGGGAATGTTGCTCTGGAAGGGTTTGCAGTGAATCATCCTGGCTGTAAATCTCTCTGTGGGAAGTTTGTCCTCTTCAAGTATGGAGGTTGGAAATATCCAACAGCTGCTCCAGCAGGGTTGTGCCTTCAGGCATCCAGCACTGCAGGAGTGGAAGTGAGAGGTCTCTGTCTGATACCTGCCCACAGAATCCCAGCATGGAGGGCGTTGGAAGGGACTTTGAAGATCATCCAACCCACAGCAGCTTGCCCAGCAGCACAGTGCCCAACTGGCTTTGGAAGCTCTCCACACAAGGAGACTCCCCAGCCCCTCTGGGCAGCCTGCTCCAGGGCTCCGGCACCCTCACAACAAAGAAGTTTCTCCTCCTCTTCAGATGGAACCTCCTGGGTTCCACTTTGTGCCCATTGCCCCTTGTGCTGTCCCTGGGTACCGCTGGGAATAGTCTGGCCCCATCCTCTTGTCCTGCACAGTTCCTTTAGCTCTTGCTGAGCACTGCTCAGCTGCCCTCTGGGGCTGCTCTTCTGCAGGCTCTCAGCCCCAGAGCTCTCAGCCTTTGCTCCTCCCAGAGCTGCTCCAGGCCCTTCATCATCCCCATAGCCTTCTCTGGACTCTCTCCAGTAATTCTCTCTCTCTTTTGAACTGGGGAGCCCAAAACTGGAGCCAGTACTCTAGATGAGGCTTTGCTAGGGCAGGGAAACCTCCCTGGATCTGCTGGTCAGCCTCTTCATGCACTTGTTCATGGGCCCTGGAGTTCCTGAGCTTTCAGGGCTGCCTCCTGGAGACCCTCACTCCCAAGCAGCTTCTGCAGCCTCCTGCTGAAGATGAAAGCCCTGCTCTTTGGTCAGGCTCCAAACAACACCTGCAGCAGTGCATGGGCAGGCTGGGCTGGGCCTTAGCCCCTGCTTTATGCCCAAATGACTCTTCAGTATACTGCAGCAGGCTTGCCAGGTTGTGGCCCTGCCCTTGGAGACATTCAGGATGAGACTTGATGTGGCCCTGAGCAGCCTGATCCCTGCTGGCTGCAGTTGAGTTGGACGAGACAACCTTTGAAAGTCTCCTCCAACCCAGTGCAATCTGTGACTCTGTGGAAGAGGGCAGGTTTAGACTGGGGATGAGGAAGAAGTTCTTTGCAGTGAGGGTGGTGAGACACTGGCACAGGTTGTCCAGGGACACTGTGGATGTCTCCTCCCTGGAGGTGTCCAAGGCCACCTTGGATGAGGCTTTGAGCACCCCGATCCTGTAGAAGGTGCCCCTGCCCCTGGCAGGAGAGGCTCAAACTAAATGATCTTTAAGGTCTCTTCCAACCCAACCCATCTGCTGATGGTGATGATTTCCAGGCTGCCACCTCTGACTTCATACCTCAAGCATCCCCCAGCCCAGAGGCAGGAGGGCTGAGGGCAGCTCGCTTGGCACGGCGTCTGCCGGGCGCTGCCTTTGTTTTGCATGGCACTCTGTAATGCTGTGAGCTGGCTTGGCTGCACTTTCACCAGGCTTTGGGGTGGTTGTTTCTGTGTGTGTATTGTTTTTTTTTCCCTTTCCACATGGTTCAACACAAGGCTGGAATTGAATGGGATAGGAGCCAGAGAGGGAATGGAAGCCAAGCGACAACATTTGCTCGGTGCGAGGTTCCCGATGAGGAATGCACAGCAGTTGTCTCCTGCTCCTCAGAGCTGGAGCTTTGGCAAGGGGAGGATGCCAGAGATTCAAAGTTGTAATCAGCTGGTGATGAAAACATGGATTTATGGCTGTAATGAGCTACATCAAAGCACAGAAACATTTGTCTGCTCTCAAGAAGTGTCTCTTAGTTCAGAAATGCCTGCTTGGAAATCCCTGGAAGGTCTGACAGAGCTAAAAAGCTTGGAGAGCTTGGCCTGAAGGTCCTGACTCTCACAGCAGCACTCTGGAGATCCACTTGCAGCTGCAGCTCCAGGCTGGGCAGGAGAAAGGAAACTCAGACTGTCCTGTGTGCTTAGGGCATGGCATTGACATGTAACAGAATCAAATAGAGTGCCAGCAGGGTGGGCATGGAAGGGACCTCTGGAGATCATCCACTCCAACCCCCCCTGCTAAAGCAGGGCACCCAGAGCAGCTTGCCCAGCAGCACAGTGCCCAGCTGGGCTTGGAAGCTCTGCAGACAAGGAGACTCCACAGCCTCTCTGGGCAGCCTGCTCCAGGGCTCCAGCACCCTCACAACAAAGAAGTTTCTCCTCCTGTTCAGGTGGAACCTCCTGGGTTCCATTTTGTGCCTGCTGTCCCTGGGCACCACTGAGCAGAGTCTGGCCCCATCCTCTTGCCCCCCACAGGTCCTTTATCTCTTGCTGAGCATTGCTCAGCTGCCCTCTGGGGCTGCTCTTCTGCAGGCTCTCAGCCTTTCCTGCTCCCAGAGCTGCTCCAGGCCCTTCATCCTCACAACCTCCCCTGTACTCTCTGCAGCAGTTCCCTGTCTCTCCTGACCTGGGAGCCCAGAAGAGGCCTCAGTATTGCAGCTGTGGTCTCTGGGGCAGAGCTGAGTGGGGAGGAGAACCTCCTTTGATCTTCTGCCCATACTCTTGTTCAGGCACTGCAGGAACAGCCTTGGCCTCCCTGGCTCCAGCAGGCATTGTTCTGTGATCCTGGACTTAGAGCTGGGCTGTTTGTTGTGTGGAGTGTTTCAATCTGATTTGATTTGTGCTTCTTGTCCTCTTCTTTTTGGTGCTGCTGTACCTTAGGGGCTTTCTGTAGTTCCTGGTTTAGGTTTGGGATGCAACAAGGCTACCACTCTGGGATGCTTTTTTGTTTTGACTGTGGATTGATAGCAAGCGCAGGGATGAATCTGGGAATCTTTTCCCTTTCAGCCCACCCCTTCTGCTGGTGTCACTGCTGCTATTTGTGCGACAAGACACTCAACTGCTGTGTGTGTGTGTGTGTGTGTGTCCCCCCCCCAAAAAAAAAAAGCTGAAAAAAGCAGTTTATAAACAACTGCTTTTTAATAACTTCCTCCCAACTCGTGTTGAGTCATCTGTGCCCTGCCCGGAGGAAGGAGCGTGGCTGCCATCCCTCCCTGACGAGGTGGCACAGTAGGGAAGATGCTACACAGGGCTCCTGGCTGGCAGCCCAAAAAGCAGGAGAGCTGCTGCTGTTGTGCTGCCAGGGCAGCCAGGTCTGAATCATCTGGGTGTAGTGTGTGTGTGTGTCACTGGCTGCAGCATGGGGAGCACAGACCTGAGCTGGCTCAGCCCTGGGGTGGGTGTTGCTCAGCTTGGCATTGTTTTTCTCCTTGCAACACTTGGAGGTTGCATAGAACCATGGAATGGCAGGGGCTGGAAGGGACCTCCAAAGCTCATCTGGTCCAGCCCCCCTGCCAGAGCAGCATCACCCAGAGCAGATCACACAGGAACACATCCAGGTGGGGTTGGAATCTCTCCAGAGAGGGAGACTCCACAGCCCCCCTGGGCAGCCTCTTCCAGGGCTCTGTCACCCTCACAGGGAAAAAATTCCTCCTCGTGTGTCCATGGAACTTCCTCTGCCTCAGCTTCCACCATTGCCCCTTGTTCTGGCACTGGGCATCACCCAGCAGAGCCTGGCTCCAGCCTCCTGCCACTCACCCCTTACTGTGTACAGTTCTGGAGCCCCCAGCACAGGAAGGACATGGAAGTGTTGGAGCCAGTGCAGAGGAGGCCACCAAGATGCTGAGAGGGCTGCAGCAGCTGTGCTGTGAGGACAGGCTGAGAGAGTTGGGGCTCTGCAGCCTGGAGAGGAGAAGGCTTCCAGGAGACCTTGGAGTGGCCTTGCAGGATCTGAAGGGGGCTCCAGGGAGGCTGGGGAGGGACTATTGACAAGGGCTTGGAATGGCAGGACAAGGGGAATGGGTTTGAAGTGGCAGAGGGGAGATTGAAAGTGGATGTTAGGAGGAAGTTGTTTGCTGCTCCAGGCCCCTCAGCATCTTGGTAGCCCCCTTGGTGCCTGTTCTCTGGACACAGTGACCTTAAGCCATCCATTCCTGTAGGTGCCTGAAGGATCTGTTACTGTCTGCTGCTTCTGGTTCAGTTCCCAGGTGCATGGAAGGATTGGGGCTGAAGGGCCCTTGAAGATGAGGATCACTTCAATGCTTAGCATTTCTGGTAGAGCTGCTTTTAAACCATTAGGTTAAATTTGCACTCAAACTCCTTTTCCATTTCAAAAAGCTCAGAGATTTTTGAGGTGTTTCATGGATGTAGTTTAACAAATCTGGATGAAATGAATTTATTTAAATTAGAGGGCAAACAGACAAAGAAAACTCTTTAGCAGCTTAAAAAGGACTTCTCCTGCTCCATCTGCTTGCCAAGACTTGTGAAGCTGGAAGGAATTCCCCCCAGCATCTCCAGTAGTATCTAGGACAGAAAATAAGACAGCTTTGATTTAATTGAAGTGTTGGATACTGAGTTGTTTTCAGCTGGCCCAAACCCCTTCATTCTGTGCCAAAATGGAAATGCATCCATAAGGGACAGGGAATTCTTGACCTGCTGGTTGCTGGACTTTCTGATCTGTGGAATCCTCTTGGATTATGCTGGGAGATGAGGAACCAGAGCAGCTCCAGCTCTGCTCACTTCCATTTCCCAGCTCTGTGATGCATTCAAAGAGCATTACAATATTTATTTCCCAAATGATGCTGGAAGCAGAGCAGAGCTGCTGTTGGAAGAAGCCTTTGCATGGCACAGCTGTGCTGGGAATGTTCTTAAAAGCCTGCTCCAGGGCTCCAGCACCCTCACAACAAACAACTTTCTGCTGCTCAGATGGAACCTCCTGGGTTCCAGTTTGTGCCCATTGCTCCTTGTCCTGTCCCTGGGCACCACTGAGAAGAGTCTGGTCCCATCCTCTTGCCCCCCACAGCTCCTTTATCTCTTGCTGAGCATTGCTCAGCTCCCCTCTGGGGCTGCTCTTCTGCAGGCTCTCAGCCCCAGGGCTCTCAGCCTTTGCTGCTCACAGAGCTGCTCCAGGCTCTCAGCATCTCTGGAGCCTCCCCTGGGCTCCCTCCAGCAGAAGGCTCTCTTTGATCCCATTCTGTGCTTCTGTCCTCCACAACCTCCCTGGAGGTGTTCAGGACCAGGTTGGATGAGGTCTTGAGCAACCTGTTCTAGTGGGAGGTGTCA
>WBNM01037810.1:0-12757 GCA_013399055.1 Ramphastos sulfuratus | reverse complement strand
AGGAAGAAGTTGTTGAGCATGAGGGTGGTGAGAGCCTGGCAGGGGTTGCCCAGGGAGGTGTTGGAAGCCTCATCCCTGGAGGTGTTTAAGGCCAGGCTGGATGAGGCTGTGGCCAGCCTGAGCTAGTGTGAGGTGTCCCTGGGCATGGCAGGGGGGTTGGAGCTGGATGATCCTGGTGGTCCCTTCCAGCTCTGACTGATTCTATGGTTCTGTGTCTCCTGCTTTGGACTCTCTGCAGAGGAGCTGAACCACAGTGCAGCTGGGGCCAGCTCACTCCCAAAAGGTATCTCAGCACAACCAACCAGCTAATTGCTCTCATTAAAGTATTCCAACCAGCCTCAAACCAGCACACAAACACACGAGGCAAGCCTGTGCCCACATCAAAAACCCAGCTGGAGAAGGAGGCTGAGGAGAAGCTGATGAGGTTCACCCAGGCCAAGAAGAAGGTTGGGGAAGGAGGCTGAGGAGGTTCAAGCAGTCCAAGAGGAAGGTGGTGGGATCCTGATGGAGGTGGCACCATGGGGGTGGTAGGACTGTGAAGGTGGTAGGATCATGGGGGTGGTAGGACTGTGAGAGTTGTGGTATGATGATGATGGTGGTGGCACCAGGGGGCTGGTAGGATCATGGGGGTGGTAGGATCATGATTGGGGGGGGGCATGGAGGGCGGCACCATGAGGGGGGGGGCATGGAGGGCGGCACCATGAGGGTGGTGGCACCCTGGGGGTGTCCAAGGTCAGGTTGGATGGGGCCTTGAAGAACCTGCTGTACTTGGGATGTGTCCCTGCCCATGGCAGAGGGGTAGGGGTGAGAGAATCTCGCAGGTCCCTCCCAGCCCACTCTGAGGCTGTGAGGTGCTCCCCTCAGCATGAACCAGGCACAGCTGCAGCTGGATGCTTCCTTGGGCAGGAAAGGCTCTGCTCACTGCTCCACCACAATTCTTTTTTAAGAATCCATGCTAAAGGGGGAAAGCTGCAACTCCAGCCCAGCCCAGGGCCACCACCACCACCTCCTGCCTGCAGATGTGCCGTGGGAGTCATCCCAGCCTTGCCAGAAGCCCAGGGGCTGAGCTGGTAATGCAGCTCCACAGATGCTTCCTCATCCACAGCTGCTAACTGCAGAGAAATGTTTAGCAGGAAGGAATTTCTCCCATCTGCTCTAAGTCAGGGGCATCCTGTGCTCTGCTGGGGTGTCCAGAGAGGGATGATGAAGCTGGTGAGGGGCCTGGAGCACAGCCCTGTGAGGAGAGGCTGAGGGAGCTGGGGGTGTGCAGCCTGCAGAAGAGGAGGCTCAGGGCAGAGCTCATTGCTCTCTGCAGCTCCCTGAAGGGAGGTTGTAGCCAGCTGGGGTTGGGCTCTGCTGCCAGGCACCCAGGGACAGAAGGAGGGGACACAGCCTCAAGCTGTGCCAGGGCAGGTCTGGGCTGGATGTTAGGAGGAAGTTGTTGGCAGAGAGAGTGATTGGCATTGGAATGGGCTGCCCAGGGAGGTGGTGGAGTGCCCATGCCTGGAGGTGTTGAAGTCAAGCGTGGCTGGGGCACTTAGTGCCATGGTCTGGGTGATTGGGTAGGGCTGGGGGATAGGCTGGGCTGGGTGAGCTTGGAGCTCTCTGCCAACCTGCCTGGTTCTGTGATTCTAAGAAGAGCATGGCCAGCAGATCAAGAGAGGTTCTCCTCCCTCTCTGCCCTAGAGAGACCAAAGCTGGGGTAACTGGGTCCAGTTCTGGGCTCCCCAGTTCCAGAGAGATCCACAACCTCCCTGGGCAGCCTGTGCCAGAGAGCTGAGACTGGTCTACCACACTGCAGCTGCTTCAGCTAATGACAGATTTATTCTACTACAGAGTCAGTAATAAATCTGCAGATGGAATCATAGAATTGTTTGGGTTGGAAAAGATGTCCAAGATCATTGAGTCCAACCTTCAAAACACCACCACCATGGCCACAAACCCATGTCCCCAGCTGCCATCTCCACACATGTGTTGAATACCTCCAGGGATGGTGACTGCACCACCTCCCTGGGCAGGCTTAATTATCTAACCTTATAAATGCATAAGGGCTGAGTGGTGCCCAGGGACAGCACAAGGGGCACTGGGTGGAAGCTGAGGCATGGGAGGCTCCATGTGAACCTGAGGAGGAATTTTTCCCTGTGAGGGTGACAGAGCCCTGGAAGAGGCTGCTCAGGGGGGCTGTGGAGGCTCCCTCTCTGGAGAGATTCCAACCCCACCTGGATGTGGTCCTGTGTGATCTGCTCTGGGTGATGCTGCTCTGGCAGGGGGGCCGGACCAGATGAGCTTTGGAGGTCCCTCCCAGCCCCTGACATACTGTGATTCTGTGAAGGAGCTGTGAGGGAGAATGTTCAGATCATCTCAGCTGCCTTTAATAGCTGAGTGGGGAGCTGCATGGTTGGGTGGGGAAATGTCTCCAGAAGGTGCCTAAGGATGCTGGAAATGTGATTTTCTTCCCCTTGCAGCTCCCAGCCCCACGACAGCTGTTCCTTACACCTCAGTGAAGTGCATCGACCTGAGAAGGAACCACCACAAAAGCAAGTGGCTGATGCCCTGGGGGGACAAACCCTGTGAGAAGCTCAAGGACTTTGACGAGGCAGTGAGCAGGCAGATCGAGGCCAATGACATCGTCTTCTCTGTCCACGTTCCCCTGCCCAGCAAGGAGATGAGTCCCTGGTTCCAGTTCATGCTTTTCATCATGCAGCTGGACATTGCCTTCAAGATGGACAACGACCTCAGTAAGTGCCTTTGTTGGTGAGATGCTGACCAGGGGGGGACTTCCCAAGGTGTTTCTCTGAGAGTTGTTCTTGTGCCACGTTAACTGCTTCAGTGCTTCCATGCATGGAGGTGATCCCAGGATCCCAGCAGGGTGGGGTTGGAAGGGACCTCTGCAGGTCATCCAGTCCAAGCTCTCTGCTAAAGCAGGCCACCCACAGCAGCTTGCCCAGCATCCAAACAGCCAGGTGGGGNGGGCAGAGCAGAGAGGGAGGACACAGAGAGCAGCTCTGTGACTTCACTGGGGCCCAGCTTCTTTGGCTTCAGTAGATGGTGGTGCTCAGAGGCTTTTGGAGTCCAACTGCTGAGCTGGAGATAGGAACTGGCTGAGCACCTGGGAGCAGGTTGCTGGAATGCTGAGCAAGATTGGGACAGTTGTTTCTCCTCTGGGTGCAGAGAGGCTGTCTCCTGCAGGTCATTAGTTCTGTGCTTCAGTGGCCAAGCCCTGAAGGCTGCAAGCCCTGAAGTTGCAGGGCTGCAACTTGCTTTGAGATGTATAAGCAGAACAGTTTGTCTTGGGCCATCTTCTGGGTCACAGGATGGGTTTGAGCACAAACTTCACCACTTGGCAGCTGGGAAGGACTCAGGTTGTGATGGTTGTGAGTTGAGTAGCTTCTGGTGGGGTTGGTTTGTAGACACATTTGGAGAGGAGGGACATTGGCATGAATCAGAGAATCAGGCAGGCTGGCAGAGAGCTCCAAGCTCACCCAGCCCTACCCAACCAACCAGACCATGGCACTAAGTGCCCCAGCCAGGCTTTGCTTCAACACCTCCAGGGATGGGCACTCCACCACCTCCCTGGGCAGCCCATGCCAATGCCAATCACTCTCTCTGCCAACAACTTCCTCCTAACATCCAGCCCAGACCTGCCCTGGCACAGCTTGAGGCTGTGTCCCCTCCTTCAGTCCCTGGGTGCCTGGCAGCAGAGCCCAACCCCAGCTGGCTACAACCTCCCTTCAGGGAGCTGCAGAGAGCAATGAGCTCGGCCCTGAGCCTCCTCTTCTGCAGGCTGCACACCCCCAGCTCCCTCAGCCTCTCTCAGCAGAAGAACCATAGAATGGTTTCTGTTGGAAAAGGCCTCTAAGGTCGAGTCCACCCATCAACCCAGCACCACCATGGCCTCTAAAGCCCATCCCAGAGTGCCATATCTGCAGCTGTTTTGAACAGCTGGGCAAGAGGCAGTGGGCACAAACTGGAATCCAGGAGGTCCCACCTCAGCACGAGGGAAAAGTCTTTGCTGTAAGGGTGAGAGCCCTGGAGCAGGCTGCCCAGAGAGGCTGTGGAGTCTCCTTCACTGGAGGCTTTCAACACCCATCTGGATGCATTCCTGTGTGACCTGCCCTAGGTGGTCCTGCTTTGGGGTGGGGGGGGGGGGGGGGGAGTGGGGGGTCTCGAAAGGGCCCTTGNAAAGGTCCCTTCCAGCCCCTACCATTCTGATTCCCTTTAAAAATTCATTTCTCCTTTGCTTTGCTCCTTGCTGCTTGGGAGGTCTTCCTGCTGTGCCTTCGTGGGCAGAACACCTCAGGGAAGGATGTTCTGAGCCAGGGACATCAGCCCTGCTCTCTGGGCTGCTCTGCAGCATGACCTTCTATGGGACAAGAAATAATCCACTGGTACCCATCCCTTGCTCTGCAGAGCAGGGACCTGCCAGCTGCTCACTCCCCAGCTCCCATGGAATTCAGGAGCCTCCAGAGATGGACTCTTGGGCTTCCTGCCTCAGTTTCACCTTGTGGAAAAGTAAACCTGAAATTGCTTACTGGTTGAGGTCACCTGTGGTGATCCTTGGGGCTCAGCTGTGGGGCCAGTTCTCCTGAATGTCCTTATCAACGGTTTGGATGAGGGAACCAAGGCACCCTCAGTCAGTTTGCAGGTGACACTGGGCTGGGAGCAGATGTGGATCTGCTGGAGGGTAGGGAGCCTTCTGCAGAGGGACCTGGCCAGGCTGGATCCATGGCCTGGGGCCAGTGGGATGAGGTTCAACAAGGCCAAGTGCTGAGTGCTGCACTTGGGTCACAACAACGCTGTGAAGGCTCCAGGCTTGGGGCACAGTGGCTGGAAACTGCCTGGTGGAAAACTACTTAAGGACTGTTGGTCAGCAGTGGCTGAAGATGAGCCAGGGTGTGCCCAGGTGGCCAAGAAGGCCACCAGCATCCTGGCCTGGATGAGCACCTTGAATACTGTGTTCAGTTTTGGAACCCTCACTTCAAGAAGGACATTGAGGTGCTGGAGTGAGTCTGAAGAAGGACAATGAAGCTGGGGAAGGGTCTGGAGAGCAGGGCTGGGGAGAAGCAGCTGAGGGAGCTGGGGGTGTGCAGCCTGGAGGATGCTGAGGGGAGACCTCCTGGCTCCCTGCAACTCCCTGAAAGCAGGCTGGAGCCAGCTGGGGCTTGGGCTCTTCTCCCAGGGAACAAGTGACAGGACAAGAGGAAATGGCCTCAAGTTGCAGCAGGCAAGATGTAGGTTGGACACAAGAAGAAATTTCCTCACCGAAAGGGTTCTGAAGCCCTGGAGGAGGCTGCCAAGGGAGATGGTTGAATCTCCACCCCTGGAGGTGTTCAAAAGCAGCAGAGATGTGGTGCTGAGGGACATGGCTTGGCACCAGCCTTGGTACAGTTAGAGCCTGCTTGGACTCCGTCACTTTTCCAACCAAAGCCAATCTGTAATTTTGAAGCAGTTTTTCACTTAAGATTTCTAATAGGACAAGAGGAAATGGCCTCAAGTTGCCCCATTGGAGGTTTTGTTTGGATATGAGGAACAATTTCTTCCCCTTGAGGGTCATCAAGGCCTGTCCAGGCTGCCCAGGGCAGTGCTGGAGTCCCCATCCCTGGAGGGGTTGGAAAGCAGCATGGATGTGGTGCTGAGGGCCATGGTTTAGTGCTGAGTCAGTGCTTGGCCTTGATGGTTTTAAAGATCTCTTCCAAGCTAAAAGTTCTCTGATTCTGTGAATTAACATCTAGGAATACAAAGTCCCTGAGGAGTGTGAAGTGAAGGCTGCATTGTGGTGGACATTAGATGATGTCCCAGAGACACAGCTGACAATACACTACAGAGGGACCAGTCTCATTTTGCAGACTGAAATACTCCATTTTTTCTCCTGTTTATCTCCAGAAATGTTAAGAGGTGAGAGCAGCTTCTGGTTTCTCTGTAGTTGGAAAGCTGCTGCTGTGCAGTGCTGACTGCAGGCTCCAGATTCTGCCAATTCTGGTTTCTTTGGCAGGTTCTGGAATTTTAAAGAGTCTGTGAGGCATGGAAGTGCAGCCCCAAAAACTCTGTGTCTCCTCTGCTTGCTTCTCTGAGCCTCTTCTCAGCCAGGCTGTATTAGCCTGCAGCTGACACAGAGCTCTCTTCTGAAACAGCTGCTCTATTTTTAGGCTATTGTCATAGCACTGAAGATGTCCTCTGCTGTACTGTCCTCAGAGTGAGTCATGGAGATGATGCTGGGCATTGAATGCCTGACTGGAAAATGCCAGTGTGAAAAAACACATTGGTGGTGCTTGGGGCATGACACAGAGCAGGGAGTCCCTCACTGTGGGAGCATCTCATGGCCCTGTGAGTGGACAGTCACTGAGTCATCAAAGCTGAGAACTCCAGCAGGAGGCTGCCTTCTACTCCTAGGGCATCCTTAGATTCCAGTCTGCTTCTCTGCAGAGCTTCCAAGCCCAGCTGGGCACTGTGCTGCTGGGCAAGCTGCTGTGGGTGCCCTGCTTTAGCTGGGGGTAGGACTGGGTGGTCCCTGCCAAGCCCACCCTGCTGGGGCTCTGTGAGCACACAATCATCTAAGCAAACCTCTCTCACCTCTGGAGGGTTTGTAATCTAATCCTGTGGCACTGGTGAGGTTGGCAGTCAGTGCTCAAGCTGTTCATCCCAGTGGGGGTGTTCCAGCCTCCCAGGGTTTCTTAGACATCATCTCCAAGATCTTTGAAGGCAAAGTAACTCTGGAGAATGCCATGAGGAGATGCTCTGACATGGTCCTTGTGAGGTGAAGCTTCCTTGCATGGGCAGCTTCATCAGACAGAAATTTCTACTTACTCCTACCTTTTATTGTTAGGAAATGCTGCAGAATCTTGATGGCTGTGTGTGGAGGAACCACAGGGCTGCTCTCCTCAAACAGTGTCTGGGAGGCTGAGGCCAGGTTTTTTTTCCTTTACTTTCCTTGCATGAGTTCTTCTGTGCCTCAGCCTTCAATAATTCAAACCCTCTGCTTGCTCTCAGCACTTGCAGAAGTAAAAACTGGTTCAACTGTCAGGCTCCTGCTCCCTCCTCCCATCTGCTGTTTTGATGCTAAATGACATTGTTGTTCTACTAACAGCACCTTGCTTTGATCTGCAAGCCAAGCTTGCTGGAGCAGCAGCTGCTGCTTCTCTCCTCCCTCCCCTCAGGCACATCTGCCTGCCTGGAGGACTTCAGGGGTGCTGATGCTAGGCAGGAAGAGGACACAGACCCCCCAACATTGTCTGTTCACCACCTGACATTTTAGTGTTAATGGCATAAGTCAGGAATCTTCTTCAAATCACAGAATCCCAGCATGGCAGAGGTTGGAAGGGAACTCTGCAGATCATCCAGTCCACCCCCTCCTGCTCAAGCAGGGCACCCACAGCAGCTTGCCCAGCAGCACAGTGCCCAGCTGGGCTTGGAAGCTCTGCAGACAAGGAGACTCCACAACCTCTCTGGGCAGCCTGCTCCAGGGCTCCAGCACCCTCACAACAAACAGCTTTCTCCTCCTGTTCACGTGGAACCTCCTGGGTCCCAGTTTGTGCCCACTGCCCCTTGTCCTGTCCCTGGGCACCACTAACCAGTGTCTTGCCCCCCACAGGTCCTTTATCTCTTGCTGAGCATTGAGCAGACTCCCTGTGCAGGCTCTCAGCCCCAGGGCTCTCAGCCTTTGCTCCTCCCAGAGCTGCTCCAGGCCCCTCAGCATCTTTGGAGCCTCTCCTGGACTCTCTCTTGAGCTGGGCAGCCCAGAACTGGGCCCAGGACTCCAGCTGTGGCCTCCCTGGGGTGGAGTGTTTTCTGATGAGAGCTTTGAAGGGTGTCTGTACACAGCTGTGCTCTAATGAGAGCTGTCACCTCCGTGCAGAGGCTGATGGCACTGAGAGGCAGCCTCAGACCCCTTGCCCTGGAGAAGCTGCCACTGGTTTTGCCTTCTGCATTTCATACTCCGTGGCAGCAGCATTTGCCTTGCAAAGATGAAATACTAAAAGCTGCTATTGTTGGCTCTCATCCCAAGCATTCCAGTTGGTTTTATGGCTTCTGAAATGAAGTCTCCACTGCTCTTTAGCTGGGCCAAGCTTTAACCTTCTGTTCCCATTGATCTGTTTTGCTGGGCTCCTAAATAGCAGCTCTGAGATGGCAAATCCGTGTTTGATGGAAACCTCACTGATGGCTGCTGGAGAGAGGAGCTCTGGGTGTCAGTCTGCATGGTGGACACCCTGTGTGGAAAGGGAAAAAAAGAAAAACACCTCATGAGAGTCTTGGTGGATGCACATCAGATGCATAGAGGAGCTACCTCCAAATGCTGTACAGACAGCAAGCCCACAGCTGCCATGCCCACCCCTTCCCACTGGTTTGGATGAGTGTGCCACCACATCTGCCCAGCACAAAGAGACATGAAGAAGCAGCAGCAGTGCTTGGAAGACTCCTGCTGCTTGGAGATGTGAAGCAGCCTCCCTGCAGAATTATGGAGAGCAGATATTGATTTGGTTTTGTGGAGCTGAACTTCAAAGCTCACTGACTCTTGAAATGCCTGCCTGTGGGCTGCTGCTGGCAGCACAAGCAGCTCTGCTTCACACAGAGGAGGGAAGCTCTGGGTGTTACATCACCTTCCACATCCTCACAGGACAGAGGACCTGTGGTGTCTGCTTCTGCAGTGGCACAGCCCTGGTGGATAGCTTGGATGGTGCCACGCTGGGTGGAGTGGCTGCCACCTCATCACGCTGCCATTCAGCCAGACTTGGCCAGGCTGGAGACTTGGGCAGAGGAAAAGCTCCTGAAGTTCAGCCAGGGCAAGTGTGGAGTCCTGCACCTGGGGATCAATAACCCTCTGCAGCAGTACAGGTGAGGGCTAAGGAGCTGCATGTGCTGGTGGACAAGTTCACCGTCGGGCAGCAATGTGGCCTAGAAGGCAAATGGCATCCTGGTGTGCATGAGGAAGAGTGTGGGCAGCAGCTCAAGGGAGAGTCTCCTTCCCCTCTACTCTGCCCTGCTGAGGCCATGCCCAGAGTCAGTACTGGGCCCAGTTCTGAGATCACAGTTGAAGAGAGACAGGGAACTACTGGAGAGAGTCCAAGGGAGGCTGCAAAGATGCTGAGGGGCCTGGAGCAGCTCTGGGAGGAGCAAAGGCTGAGAGCCTGCAGAAGAGCAGCCCCAGAGGGGATCTGAGCAATGCTCAGCAAGAGATAAAGGACCTGTGGGGGCAAGAGGATGGGGCCAGACTATTCCCAGTGGTGCCCAGGGACAGGATGAGCAGCAATGGGCACAAAGTGGAACCCAGGAGGTTCCACCTGCACAGAAGGAGAAACTTCATTGTAAGGGTGCTGGAGCCCTGGAACAGGCTGCCCAGAGGGGCTGTGGAGTCTCCTTGTGTGGAGAGCTTCCAATCCTAGCTGGGCATTGTGCTGCTGGGCAAGCTGCTGTGGGTGCCCTGCTTGAGCAGGGGGGTTGGAGTGGATGATCTCCAGATGGTTCTTTCCAACTCCCACCATGGTGGAGTTCTGTGCATGTGTCAGCTTAGAGCTGCAGAGGCATTGCTGGCCTGAGCTCAGGAGCATGAGTGGTTTGCACAGAGCTCATGGCACTGTGACACTGGCAGAAGTGATTCTGTAGCCAACTTCAATGTTTCTCTGTCCTGGTTGGTTCTGTAGCCATCTTCCAATGCTTTGGCAGCAGCTGCAGCTCTCAGGTTGGTGACCTCTAAGCAGAGGCCAGGTTGTGGCGTGCAGGTGCTTGTCTGGGGATGTGCTCCTCATTCAGAGCCTTCTCTTGGATCTGGCAGGGCTGGTATGGACATGCCATACATGGAAGTGTTTGTGCTGCTGCTCGGCAGGCTTCAAGGCCACCTCAGCTTCATCAGCAAGTCCTGTGAGGAGCAGCTGAGGGAGCTGAGGTTGTTTAGGCTGGTGGAAAGGAGGCTGAGGGGAGACCTTCAGGCTCTCTACAGCTCCCTGCAAGGAGGTCAGAGCCAGATGGGGTTGGTCTCTTCTCTCAAGGAACAAGTGATAGGACAAGAGGAAACGGCCTCAAGTTTGCCCAGGGAAGGTTTATATTGGCCATGAGGAGCAAATTTTTTTCCCAAAAGGGTTGTCAAGGCCTGGCCCAGGCTGCCCAGGGCAGTGGTGAAGTCCTCATCTCTGGAGGGGCTTCAAAGCTGTGGAGATGTGGTCCTGAGGGACTCGATTTAGCGGCGGCCTGGCAGTGCTGAGTTAATGTTTGAACTGGCTGATCTGGGAGATGCCTTCCAATCAAAATAGTTGCTCTGTGACTCTTGGAGTAAATGACTTTGACCCACAGCTGTACCATGAGAGGCTGGAAGGAAATCAAAGCTTTATGACCAGTAAAAATTCCTCCTCCTCCTCCACCGGAGAGCAGACAAACGTTTGGGGGAGAGAAGCCTACACTTGGGCAGGAAACCTTTCCCTTCTCCTCCACAGCTGTGTGCCTCTCTGAGGTCCTGTGCACAGACAGAGGCTCTGCCACCCTTCTGGTGCTCTCCCATCCCTCTCTTAAGGAGCTTGCTGTGCCCTTGGTCTTGCAGAAGAGAACGCAGAGGTCACCCTGGACGTGTCGCTGGCGTATCGTGACGACATGCTGGAGGAGTGGCAAGAGATGACCCACGCCATAGAGATCAGGAAGCTGAAGTGCACCTTTGGCTCGCCAAAAGTAAGGTGGTTTGATGGTGCTGGAGGTGGGGGAGAGTGCTGCCATTTGTCTTCTTCCTTTCAGACATGGGAATGGGTTTCCCAGGCGGGTGGTGGAGTCACTGTCCCTGGAGGAGCGCAAGAAGCGCGTGGCCGTGGCGCCTGGGGACGCGGTTTAATGGCCGTGGTCATGCCGGGTTGATGGTTGGGCTCCATCATCTTAGAGGTCTGTTCCAACCAAAACAGTTCTGTGATTCCTTCATGGTGCTTCTTCACCTGCAGTACTGTGGGCTCTCGACACAAGAGACATGGACCTGCTGGAGCAGGTCTAGAGGAAGCCACAAAGGTGATCAGAGGACTGGAGAACTTCTCTTACGGGGACAGGCTGAGAGTTGTTGTGGAGGCTGTTGAGCCTGGAGAGCAAAAGGCTCTGGGGAGACCTTGCAGCTGCATTTCAACACCTGAAGGGGACCTACAGGAAGGGACTGTTTAGAAGGGCCTGTGGTGACAGGATCTTTATTGATGATCTAGACCAGGGGATTGAGTCCAGCATCAGTNCTGGGCTGGATGTTAGGAGGAAGTTGTTGGCAGAGAGAGTGATTGGCATTGGCATGGGCTGCCCAGGGAGGTGGTGGAGTGCCCATCCCTGGAGGTGTTGAAGCAAAGCCTGGCTGGGGCACTTAGTGCCATGGTCTGGTTGGTTGGGTAGGGCTGGGTGAGCTTGGAGCTCTCTGCCAACCTGGCTGGTTCTATGATTCTATGACTAAGGGCAATGATTTGAAACTGGAGCAGGGTGGATTTAGGTTGGACATCAGGAGGAGGGTAGTGAGAGGCTGGAAGGGCTTGTCTGGGGATGTGGTTGAGGCTCCATCTCTGGAGACTTTCAGGATCAGCCTTGGCGTGGCCCTGGGCAGCCCAATCTAGTCGGAGGTGTCCCTGCTGCCTGCAGGGGGGTTGGACAAGATGAGCTTTGGGGGTGCCTTCCACCCTGATGCTGTCTGTGGGTCTGGGGCTGCCCATTGCATCGCTGCTGTGTGGCCTCTCCTAGACGCCGGAGTCCGAAGGGCGCCACTACGACTGCGACTTCCTGCCCTTCATGGAGATCGGCAGCGTGGCACACAAGTACTACCTGATCAACATCCGCCTGCCTGTCAACGAGAGGAAGGGCATCAACGTGGGCATCGGGGAGATCAAGGACATCCGCCTGGTGGTGAGTGTCTGCCATCACCTCCCCTTCGATCCTGCCCTTCGGCCTGGCAGCTCCTGCCTGCGGACATCGCTTTGCTCCTTCCCGAGGGATGCTTTGACAAGTTGGCAACAGGTTGTGGATGCCTCCTCTCTGCAAGTGTTCAAGGCCAGGCTGGATGAGGCCTCGAGCAGCCAGGTCTAGTTGAGAGGCATCCCCGTGCTCGTGGCAGGGAGGTTGGAGCAGATGATCTCTAAGATCCTTCCAACATCAGTCATTGTGTGACTCTGTAGCTGCCATCCCCAAGCTTTGAGCAGTGCCAGCCTCTGACCACCTCTGGAGCTGGGCTTTTCCCACAGCTCCCAAGAGCTCCCCTCTGTCCCCTTGTCCCTGCCGTGGTCTGGCTCCATGCGGAGTCCTCCACCTGACTAAGCCCTCACGGGTAGGAACTAAGGAGGAAGAGACCGGCAGGGTTCAGAGGAGGCCTTGGTCTGCCTTGCAGCTGGTTGTGGCCGTGCAGGTGTTTGAGATGGCTGTCTGCTGTCCTTACTCCTGCCCTCCAGGCTTGGCGGCCATGGGTGCTCGCAGCTGGAGAGCCTCCCACCACTGTCGGTGTCAGCAGCAGCGGCTGTCTGCGGTGGCCGCAGACGGTGGTGGGAGGCTGCGTGTCTGACCAGTGCCCTCGGCTGGCCGATGAGTTTCCCACCGGCGCTGACTTCACTTCAGCAGTATCTGGTTACTTGTCTGGGAGCAGTTCCACCAGCTTTTTCCACGCTGTGGCACAGTGCCCCTGCCTTGGCTCCTCTCCACCTCGCAGCTCTGCGTGTTGGGGTTTGCTTGCTGGACCGTGGAAGCCTGCTTGGATGCTGCATCTGTCCCGTGTTGGGCAAACCCACATCTTCCAGGGAGTGTTAGCATTCGGCTGTGCATCGTGCCTCTGGCT
>WBNM01037809.1:0-13158 GCA_013399055.1 Ramphastos sulfuratus | reverse complement strand
CTGTGACTCTGGGAGTGTGGCTGCAGCTCTTGCCAGTGATGACTGAAGTAAAGAAATAATTGAGAACTTAAGCCTTCTCCATATCACTTGTCACCAGTTCTCCTGTTTCTTTCCTGAGGAGCCTCACACCTTCCCTAGTTATCTTTCTGCCATTAATGTACCTTTAGAAATTTTTGCCGTTCCACTTGAGCTCCCTGGCTAGATTTAACTCTAACCGAGCTTTAGCCTTTCTAACCAGGTCTCTTGCTGCTCAGGCCGCTTCCTTACATACCCTCCATTCTCGCTGTCCTTTCTACTAATCCTTGTAGACATTTCTCCTTGTGTGCTAGTGTGTCCAGCAGCTTCTTGCTCTTCCAGACAGGTGTCCTAGCATTCTTTCCTGCCTTCCTCTTTGTTGGTATACTTTGCTCCTGGACATGGAAAAGGTGATCCTTGAACACTGACCAGCTGTCCCAGGCCCCGTTACCCTCTAGGTCTTTTTCCCATGGTACTTTGGCCATCAGATCCCTGAAGTGATCGAAGTCTGCAAGCCTAAAGTTCAGGGTCATAAACTTGAAATTAATCCTCCTAGTTGCCCTGAGAAGCTTAAATTCAATCATTTCATTGTCACTGCAGCCAGAGTTATCTCTGGGCTTCATATTGGTTACCAGCCCTTCCCTGTTGGTGAGAACAAGATCCAGCATGGCACCTTTTCTTGTTGGCTCCTCTACCATTTAGAGGAGGAAGTTGTCATCTCTGCACTCCAGAAACATCCCAGATTGCTGGTGCCTTGCTATGTTGTCCCTCCAGCTGATGTCAGGGTGGTTGAAATCTGTCACAGGGACCAGGGCTTGTGAACGTGAAGCCACCTCTCTTTGCTTGTGGAGGTGTTCCAGAGCACTCCAAATTCCTTGCTTCTCCGCTCCCCACCCCAGGTTTGAATGGGGAGGAGAAGAAGGCTCGAAAACTGCTTTCGCCCCCGCCGCAGGCTTGAAGGGGGCACAGCAAAAGGCACCTTTCCACATGTGTACTGACCTGTGTGGAAGCCTGGCACTGGGAATTGAGCTGGTGATTGGCTGGGTTTTCATGCCCAGTATAAATTGGCAAATGGACACTTTGTCTAGAAAAGGATAAATAGAGCAAGGGAGAAGGCACAAGGTTGCTACCTTGAAAGAGCGCCCACCTGGAAGGAGTTCCGACTTTCANTGCTCTCAGCCAGCTCATTGTCCTTCCCCAGGTGGAGCTTCACTGAGTCCAGCTACCACTGATACAGAGGGAAACACCTCCTCCCCTCCTACTCTTCCTGTCCTTCCTAAAGAGTTTGTTACCTGTCTATCCCTACATTCCAGTCATGGGAATCATCCCACCAAGTTTCAGTAATAGTCACTATGGCATGGCTTTCTAGCAGCACAGCGGCCCTTAATTCGTCCTGTTTACTGCTCAAGCTGCATGCATTTGCATAGAGACACTTCATCTGGGCTGGCTGTGTCATCTTGTGCCAATCCTCCTTGATTCCCTTGGGATGTCCTGGTGCATCTTCACTGGCTTGTCTCAGGGCAGCAAGTTGAGAGCCCTCACTAGCACTCCATCCCTCTGCCTCTGGTGAGCACTGTTTGTCACAGGCCACCATGGTATCATTAACCCCTTCCCCCTTTAAATTTAGTTTAAAGCCCTATCAATGAGCCCTGCCAACTCCTGCCCCAGAGTCCTTTACCCACTCTGGGACAGGTACATCCCATTAGTTGCTTGCAGATCTGGTGCCTTGTAAACCGAGCCATGATCATAATAATCCAAACCCCCTGTTGCTGACACCAGTCCTGGAGCCATGAATTGACCTGTTGGTTCCTTCTATATATTCCCTTGTCCATGACTGATTCTGGAGGCATGGAGGAGAACTCAACTTGAACTTCTGATCCTTTTATCAGTTGCCCCAACGTCCAGAAGTCTCTATTAATTGCTTGTGAGCTTCTCATTGATGCATCATCACTGGCCACCTGAAAGACTAGAAGTGGGTAGTAATCTGAAGGACTCACAAGGGTGGGAAATTTACCTACAACATCCTTTACATGGGCATCAGGGAGACAGCAGATTTCTCTATGCAGTGGGTTTGGTCTGCATCAACCCCAAACTCCCAAATGATCACAGGACATTAACTTTGTGAAAACTTCTGACTCAGTTTAATTCAGACACAAGTACTGGATGAGTCTACTAAATATCTCAAAGAAATACAGTAACTGGAGTGGTGGACTTTTATATCTGTGCCTCTGATTTGGTTCAGAGGTTCATAAAAAATCAGATAACTAAATGTCTTCCTATTAATTGCAGATTTGAGCAAGCTCAGTGTATTGGTTCAAGTTTAAGCTTCCCAAGGGACTCAAAATATATCTAACAGAAACCAATACAATAGGATGCCTTCCCCTCTCCCCCCCCACCCCTTTTTGGAAGAGAGGAATTAAATGTAGAGAGATAAGGGGTAAAACACCCAAAGAACAGTCTTGCTTCAGTTTGGAAGTTAAAAGAAAAGAACTTTAACAATAAACAGAAGGTATTTAAGGTTAAGGCAGTTACAAAGAGGTATAGGGGAGGGAAAACAAGATACAAAACATATATATATACAACCAGATGGATAACAGTGGATGGAAGTAGATTGAGGAAGGGATATCCACCATGTGGTACAAAATGGCCACATGGTAAGACAGGAGCAGCAGAAACAAGGGGGTGCTATCCTCTGTTTATGTAGGGAGTCCAGACAGGAAGTGGGAGTGGGCTAAACACTACACACCTGGGGTGAAGCAGACCTGGGTTAATGTTCAGACCACTCCCCCCACCCAGGAGAGTTAACCCTTTACACTCATCTGTCAGTTTTCTGGGAAGAGTCCAAACTAAATTAATTTAGGAGACTGTCTTCTGAAATATCTTGTTAATAATGAAATTGAAGGAATCTGTTTTGATACTTTTTTTTTTATATCAACCTTTTCAATTAATAACAATAAGTTCATGATCTAATTATTTTGATTTTGCTATATATAGGCTTGTGATATTTTCTTAGTTCGATGCATAGTTACTCTCAGGGAGTTCTCTGTAGTATTGGGAGAGAAGTCTTGATATCTTGGAATATCATTGTTCTTCTTTTGTAGTACTTGGATTTCAATTCATTGCAGTATAACCTACACAGAAAGTTACTGAGTGGAAAGAATAGGTTTTTTAAGGAGCATCTCACCTTTCTATCTTTCATAGAGACCTATATGATAAGAAGCTATGTATGCTTCGGTAGTGGCTCAGTGCTGTAATGGTCTTTGGGCGTTTCTAGGCTATAAGGGAGTTAAGCTGTTTCACAGTTGAGAGGAACAGTAGAGCTGAAAGTCTGGCCAGTACCATTTAAACATACTGAGAAATACCTCTCAATAGCTTTGGGGAGAGAAAGCTAAAATGGATACTGTCAATATATGGTTTAAAGTAGAAGGTAAATATGGGTGTCTGGAATTTAATTTTGTGTGCTTAAGCAGAATTGAACCCTGTGTTAGTTATGTGATCATAAATTCTCTTTCTTTATAGAAAACCTCACGAAGTATTTAGTGTGTTTTTTCTATAAGATCTGAGGTTAAAAAAAAGACCCAGATAAACAGATAAGAGCACTATTTAACTCAACTGTCTTTTTAAATAGTTGTGGTAATGTGTGCCCTGTCGGAGTAAGAAAGATATGAAATGTTGGATACTGCTCTTTGGAAAATGTGTTTCACAATGTCAGAAATGGTCTGAGACTCATTTTACATGTACCTTTCTGAGATGGTAAGATTCTGAGTACCATAATGGTCTTTTTGGTTATATTAATGATATTTGGGAACTACAAACTAGAAAAATGCCTGGTAAAAATTTTGGTAAATCATCAGTCCCAGAGGCTATATTTTGCTATTCTGAATCAAAGTTCCACCAGTACTTTTATAAGGTTTAAGTGACTCCACTATTTAACCATTTAAAATTTGGAATTCTTAGATTAAACAATTGTGATAATAAGTTTGTGAGTAAAGTTGATTCCTCTTCTGCAAGGAATGCTTCCAAGAGTACAACTGATACTACTTTATCACTGCTTATTGCTTCCTTTTTACTGCTGTCCTAATGTATCCTCATAGTATTACAGCAAGTTACAGATACAGTTTTCAGGTTTGTTCTTTTACCTGGGTTATAAAGACATTTTAAGAAAATGTCTGATTTCCTTGTTCTTTGCGCTTACCAACACCCTCTGATACTCTGATCTAAATCTATTTTGATGTACTAATGATTTACAAAATTACCTCCTTTTTTTAAAAGTAGCTTCAGGGAGTCTCTGATGTAAGTTGTTTGCAGTCTATCTGCTTAGAACATTTCCTTTTCTCATCTGATGTTATATGAATTTAACAGTGTTATGAAAATATACACATACCTGTATAAATATGATTTTCATGTCTTTGCTCTGTGACATTACAAATAATCAAATTTATTTGATGTTAAAGATTGATTTAGGTCTTACATTTACGTACAACATGCTGGAAATACATGATTTCAAGTGATAATAATGTTAACTTTTTTTAATAGAGCGCAAACAATAAAGGTGTATAAGGGTTTTGTATAAGGTGTATAAGAACCTTGCAGAACAATGATGAAGTACTTGCATTATAGTTCAAGACTGAATAATTCTAAGAAATTTGAAAGCTATGAACAGGCCTAATATATCTTAGCGTCTTTGACTACATTTGGAGTTTGGTCTACTCTGTGGAGTGCTGTGTCCACCTCTATAGGAAGAGTTTGCTGATACTTGTGATTTAATGTTATTGCTAATATCATTCTCTATTCAAATGAGAAGTAGTATCTTGAAATTAATGCATGGTTATTACAAAAAGATTGACCGAAAGCAGCTAAAAGGGTGAATATGTACCCTTTAAATTGTGCTATTCGTCTGTTCTTTCTCATCTTCATTGATTATCAAATAGGAAATGTACCAGATGTGCCAAGTACACAGGCACACACAAATTTTTCTGTATCTTCCAAATTAAAAATGAAACTTGCATTTAGTAGGTTTCATAAATGCAAATATATAAAATGTACATGATACTTGGGCTAACGTATGGGCCATTTCACTACATCCAAATTTAATTGTTATTCACAGCTTCTTTTAGAGGCCCATATTTATTTCTGAGTGTTTCATATCCATCACAGTTTGACTTTAGAGACAAAAAAAGTAAGGAAACCTTCCTCATAAATACGATTTTCAAATGTTAACTTTTTTTTTGTGAAATAAAAACATTTGTCCTGGATCTGTTGTCCTTTGTGTCATCTGTTGTTTTCTACCTTCCATGTTTTCACATTTAATGTTTTCTTCCATGAAAATAGTAAGATCAAATTTTAATGGCCAAGTTTAACTCAACGTTCTTCTATTCTCATCTTTTAAGTTAAATCAGTGCTTAAGATATCATTTTTCTTGAATTACCTTTCTACATTTAAAATTATTTTTAAAATCTGTGAAGATGCTGGGTCAAAAGGGAGAATAAAAGTTCATTTATTTTTTCATCTTATTTTGAAGCTTTGAAAGAATTTTTAAAACTCTGCCAATCTGACATGTATTTGTTATGTATATATGTGTATCTAAGAATTGAAATATTTAGCTCTGTTGATAATTTATTCTTTTATTTGGAAATCCATGCAGCATTTGAGGGATTTGATAATATCTGTTAGTTTTTTTTGTCAAGCTGCTTACTGTTTACCTGTGTGTGAATAGTAGATGTTCTGAATACCTTCATACTAAATAACAAATAGTACATTTGTTAAGTGCAAACCAGCACTCTTTTGGTAGTAGATACATACATGCATACAAACATGCACGGATTTGCTGTCTAGTATCAAATCACTTTACTAGTATGTGAAGTTTGCAGAATGACCACAAGTAAAAGAAAACGTATGTTTTCACCTTGCATACAGTGCATTCACTGTTTCTTTGTCTTCAACAGGATTGAGGTGGAACTAAATGTAAGTGGTTGCTTGACCTTGGCTAGCTGCCACACATTGACCCAGCAACTCTCTCCCTCTCCCTCCACAACAGTGCAAGGGTAGAAAATAAGACCAAAATGGTTTTCAGTTGAGATAAAGATGAGAACGCCCCTTACCAATTACAAGAATTAGCAGCTTGGAGAAAATTAATGTTATTTATTGGAAGTTAAAAGTAGGAAAACAAAAATGCTAAAACACCTTTCCCTTTCCTATGATCAGCATCTCTCATTCATAGCCACTCCTGTATATTCATCCCCATGAATGGGACTAGGAATATGGGGAGTTTGTCCACAACAATTCCACTCTGCTACTCCTTCCTCCTTATGCCTGGGTAGCACCACTGCTCCAGTGTGGGTTCTCTCCATAGTCTGCAGGTCTTCAGGCTAAACTTGCTCCAGTGTGGTTCCTCTATGGGCCTTGGTTTTTGTAAGAAGAACCTGCTTCAGCATAGGCTCTCTTCACTTGTCAGTTCCTTCAGGAAATTCACCTTGTTTTGTTGCAGAATCCTCCATGGGCTACTGTGTAGGTATCTGCTCCAGTGTTATCCTCTCCAGAGGTTTTAGGTAAAAGCCTCCTTCACCATGGTCCTTTCCATGGGCTACAGGGCCTGGAGCACCTCCTCCCCATAAATTATTCTTTGGCCGTAGCATTTTTGGGGTTGTTTGTCACAGTTTTCTCCCAACTTTTCACTGCCTGGGCAGTGTTTTGCTGTTTTGTAAACACACTTTTCACAGAAGCACCACCAGCAGCTTCACTGATGAGTTCAGCTATGTGCAGTGGGCCCATTGCAGAACAGCCCCTGATCTTATCTTGCAGATATCGTGCATGCAGCCCCCCCAGTACTAAAACATTGTCATTGACAGTCAGATAGAGGGGAAAGAACATTAAAAAAGTGAAAAACGGGTCCACAAATACAGAAATTTGTTTTGTTTTATTTCTTACTATAGTTAACTTCTTTTAGTGTCAGTTCATCTAGAATAATGTTAATTTAGTGTTTATCACTATTTGTTAAAAAGGAATGCAAAATTAATCTATTAATAATCTATTAATAATCTATTAATTTTGATGTCCAGGCAGAGATTTTTAATAACTATGAAAACTGTTTTTTAACATTAAGTGTCACCAGAAAACTTACATATACTTATACAAGGTTCAAAATGCATGGTTTGGAAGTTTACACATACAGGGAACAGGCAAAACTGGAACACTTTAAGAGGTAACTAGCATAAGCAAACATTTTTTACTGAAGAGAAGGTCTGTGCGGTCACTTACACCGCTTGTGGTTAATTATCCTGCTTAGCCACTGGATGGACGCAGGAAGCTCCTTTCTGCTTATGGCAGAAGGCAATTAGTGATTACAAGAGGCTTTAAGTATTTACTCACAAAATATTATGGGACAGTACCCAAAGCATGTGGTGGGGTTGCTGCCGGTGAGCTCAATGCTGTTAGAGGCTTTGGAGTTTCCCCAGGCTGGGTGCTGGAGAAAGGAGGCAGGCAATCTCTGACCTGGTCCTGACTCTCTGGGTGATACGTCTCTGGGTATCTGGGTGGTATCTCCAGGACTTCTGGTCTTGGCAGGAGGCTTTCAGGTGCAGGCAGGATGTCTTGCGGTGTGCAGTCTTGGCGGGCTGTGCAGGCCGAACGCGTGAAGGCTTTTAGAGCCTGATCCTGGTCGCTGGAGTTCCACACAGCTCAGGATATAAGGTAGTAGGAGCATGGATAGCAGACCACCTGGATACAATGGGAAAGCACCCATGTAATAGGAGAGCACAGGTTGTGCTCCCTGCTCATCTGCTTTTATACAGCCCAAGACTAATGGGCCTTTGAACATAAATCAGCCAATCAGAATGGCAATTAGCCAAGCTTGACTGTATTAGGTGAAGCCATAGGCCTGCTTTACCCAAATTTGAGCAGAACACAGGCCCTGGACAAGGCAACCCTGTGTACCTTGTTTACCACAGGGTTCAAAACAAGTCTGGGCAGGCCACAGTCCCCAGACTCAGTGGCTGCAGATTCTTATGTCTTATTTCCTGCAGTTGTTTCTCCCCAAAACAGAAGGAGGGAGAGCAGGAAAACATGTCTGGGCAAGCCAGGACATCTGTAAGTCTATTTTGGCCTGCTTAGGCCTACCATTACACTATTGTAAACAATTACTGAAGCATTTTTCTGAAGGGCAAAATGAATGCATTGGGAGTAGGATGTAGAGTGTGGTTTTGATCTGTAAAGAAAATGTAGAGAGAGACCAGGCTTGTATTTTTAAACTTTTAATAGATGGAAAGGGACAAAGAGCAGCACAGATAGTATTTTCCGTGTGTGTGTTTATATGGTGTGTAGCATGCTGAAAATAGTTTTCTTACATTAAGAAGCACATTATTTGTGTACTTTTCTCACCCATTATTTTTTGAATAATCTAATTTATTTTTAAAAGTATTTTTAAAAGGATTTTCATTCCCTCTTACTATTTGCTGAGCATCCTTGTTTAGATTTGGATTATAATTAAAGGGACGTTGTTAAGACTGTATCTTCTTTGTCATTATGGTTTATATCCCTTTTCAAAAAGTTGCATATTTACAACTTCTTGCATACTACTACTATCTACTAGTGTCAAACACTGTCTCATTAAGTATTTATTTAGTAACAATCAGGGGGATAGTTTACTAAACAATATGAAATATTTCAGTACCTTTGCTCCTGAGTGACAGACTGAAGGCTTTGGTTGTGAGAGAACCAACATATGCATTTAAATTTCAGCTAGTAGTAGACATCAGAGTAGGCTGCCTAGGCTACTTAGGTATTTGCTGGCCCTTGCTTTTCAGACTTTCACCACTAGATGCCAAAATTTTTGAATCTATGAGGTTTCTTATCTAGTTTCACATCCTAGGTTGATCTGTATCAATGCCTGAAGCTTGAAAAAAGCTTGGATAGTTGTATCATCCCTTCTGAAAGCATGGATTTTATCTACAGCAGGCTTAACATTATATCTTAGAAAGTATCTTCAGTTTGTAGTTTAGATACTAATTCTGAAAACGCTGTCTTAATTTTTTCTTGATTTTATGAATTTAAAGTCAGTAATTGATTTTGAAGGGACAAGGCTTAATTGTCCACAGGGGGTTTTATCAGAAATAACAAAGAAAATATGAGGAATAGTAAATAATATGTGAAAATTCAGTTCCATGTCCAGTTTTAAAAATAGTGCATGAAAAAAAATTTTTTGTCTTAATCAGAAATATGTTTCAGTTCATTGTGGTTGTAGTAATGTCATTGTCTGAAATGGCATATTTTGCTTTTTAGTCAGCATTGGCAGCTCTGAAAACTAATAATTTGAAATGGAATCATAATAAAATTTGTTAATGACATACTAAGTTTAACCTTATATTTTATTATTTCAGTTGTTCATGGTGGACAATGGAGCAGATGACTGGAGAATAGCCATGACTTATGAGCGTATTTTCTTTATCTGCTTGGAAATACTGGTGTGTGCTATACATCCCATACCTGGGAACTATACATTCACATGGACAGCCCGGCTCGCCTTTTCTTACGCTCCATCCACAACAACAGCTGATGTGGATATTATTTTATCTATACCAATGTTCTTAAGACTGTATCTTATTGCCAGAGTTATGCTTTTGCATAGCAAACTTTTCACTGATGCCTCATCTAGAAGCATTGGAGCATTAAATAAGATAAACTTCAATACCCGTTTTGTTATGAAGACTCTAATGACAATATGTCCAGGAACCGTCCTGTTGGTTTTTAGTATCTCTTTATGGATAATTGCTGCATGGACTGTCCGAGCTTGTGAAAGGTAAGGTTGTTTTGTTTATTTAGTTATTTCTGCCTGCCTCTTTTTCTCCATTGTTTTGCCTCTTCAGTTTCAGACTCGGGACCGAAATATTTAATGGAATGCATTGATGTTTTGAGTGCTATTTGGGTTGTGCTTTACATCACAGACTGTAAGGAATCATTTCTCTTTTAATCTGAAAACTTTTGCTGGGAGGTTTGTGCACACTGTTTACTGTAGCATTGTTATTTAATTTCAATGTAACTTTAGGTATGTTTGCTAAAACAAATAGATGCCATAAAATGTCTTTAAGAGTAGCTGTTTATAGTCTGTATTGTTGTAAGCTTTCATTTATATTTGTTTGTAAGTTAAATTTATTGGTTTCCCTGTTCTTATAGCTGCTCTTATAAACTGAGTGTAGAGATCCAGTTGACATTGCAGTTTTGTTGTGAAAATTAATAGATTAGTGGATTGTAGTTGTGCCTGGTGTCAGTGGTGTTTCCCCCCGTTATGGCAAGACTAATAATTTAAGAATGTTAGAAAAGTACCATGTTAACAATGACATGTTAGAGTTTCTAAATAAACTCCATAGTATGAGCAGGCACAGCACCCTAGATACTGACTCAGTTTTTAGTAGTTGTATTTGAATAAGCCTGTTCTCTTCACCTATGTTTCCCCTAGTTTTCTTTAAATAGAATTACTGCTCAGGAAATGTCTGCTCAGGCATTTCCCAAATTGTCACTTATGAAGTGACTCTGAGTAACTTCAACATGCATTGCTGTCATTGTTTTCCATATCTCTGGTTAATAATCTGTATTATTATTGTTATTAAAAACTAGCATTGCATAGTCACTATTAACAGTTTAATAGTTACACATTCAAAATATTAGAAAACTTGAGCTCATAGTGAAAAATTACTGGAAAATACTAACGACTTGCTGATACACATGTGTAAAACATGTCTGTATGTTACTTTAAAGATGGTGGAACCATTATGGGTACTGTGTAAGCTATACTAAAAGCAACAAAAGTACCTCACCCATTTTTTAGTTAAGGAGAGTAAAGACAGCACTATCACAAAGTTTTGATTTTGTGCATTTATTTCTATTTAGAAATGGAGGCACTTCTGCATTACTGTGCAGAAGCTTATTTGTTTGCTCAGCTGCACTAAACTTAGGTTTGCAAACAAGGCTGAATTTTCTTCAGCTCTTTGCTAAACTAGTAGTTTGCATTGCAGTCACCATGCAGTGACTGTACTGATTGGACAGTATGCTGGATAAACACTGACTCCTTTTAAACCTGAAACAAAATATGACTAAAAACGTATCAAATACAGAAAGAAGTATATTAATATGTTACTTTCTGCAAGTGAAGTCCCTTCCAAGATTATATTGTTTCATATTTTTTATGTTTCAGAAACACTAAAAAGTGTATTTTGGCTTTGGGAATAAGATACTTAAAGCATTCATGCTAGTTGCACAGCAAATTTTGCATGTTTTGCCTCAGATATTCCCTTGAGGGAACATGTGAGTATTTTGCCAAATAAATTATACTGGCTGTGGACTCCAGTTACCAAAGACCTGTAGATCCATAGCCCATAGAGAAGTATATTTTAAAAGAAAGCTGTCAGAAGAAACCTCCAAAACCTGACAAATTGGAATGCTTTTAACACTGCCATCTGAAGCTAACGTCTCATTTTGTGTGGCTGGAGAAAGATAAAATAGCTGTTTGTCATGGGAAATGGTAAATATGGCTGAATTCATTCTGTGCTGTGTAGAAGTCATAGTCCTCAGAAGATTTCTCCTGAGATCTTAATAACTGATTTGCTTGGCAGTTAAAAGTTCAGTTTACAGAACTAAAACAGATTTCTTTCATCTGCTTTTAAGTTGTTGGTTTGTGGGTTTTTTGTTTGTTTGGTTTGATTTTGTTGGTTTTTTTTCTTTCTAGTTTTAACTTTATTTGTTGGAATTGATTATTTTATATATACAAAATGATCCTGAAAAGAGATGTTATCATTAGAAGAAGTATTTGCTATTCCACTTGACATTATGCAGGAAACCCTAATGAATTTTAATTGTTTAGCAGGAATGAGGACTTAAGCAGAAGTCTAGTGGCTCTGTTTTGATGAGGAGGGATTTACATGAATGAAACTTGATGATGCTACATGGTTCTCAGCATCACCCTAGCACCAAACTCTTGTATGTTTCAGTTTTGTATAAAACCTTGCAGTAGTGATTTAGTATTTCTTCACAGTATTAAATCACTTAGCTCCCCATCTGAATTGGAACAAGATGGTGGTGGTAAGATTTACTAGATTAACATATTAAAATTTTTGAATAGTGATGAAACATTCTCATGCTATTCCATGACCTTAGTGAGGGGTAGTTACAGTAGGCCGTGTCCTTGCTGTGGAGCCGTGTGTGCTCAGAAAATCTGCTGCTGGATGATGGCCTGATTTTGGGACTCATTCTATTCAAAGTCAGATTTTTCTCTTACTGCCATCTGTCCTGGGAATAAAAAAGATTTAGAAGCACTGCATTTCATAGCAGGGCAGGTAACATGAAAGACCACTGTAGTAGTTGTCAGTCTCTCTAAGGAACACCCTGTAGAGACAAGTTATGAGCCGAGGCAAGCAGGTTGATGGTCTGAAAAGAGTTCACTACTTTAGTGGTCATTTGACTGATCACTTGACAGGCACTGAACTAAGGCAGGACATGTGTCTTTCTCAGTGTCTCAATGGCTGTAGTGTTAGCTCCCAGAATGCTAATTATAGCAAGTGACACTTTAGGTTGGTGAACAAGGTACTTTTTCCAGGATTGCATTTAAGGACATCCATGAGGGCAGAATTTGGTAAAGATAATAATGGTGGACAGCCAACTGAGCCATAAATGGATTGCTAGGGTTGCACTGATCTGCCTGAGTGGGTTTGGGTGGCAAAAGTGGGGCAATCAGAGAAGTTTTGATGAATGCAGGATGCCAGAAACTCCTGCTTTTCTATTACTTGGGTTTTTACGTCGGTTTTGAGGGAAACATTTCATTACATAGTTATTAATACTGCATTTTCATTGCCAGCATCAGTATATTGCTGTCTGTTGTATGTGGGCTTCATAATGAAAATCTGAATTTTTTTATTAGATGTAACTCAGTATTCACTGTGAAGCACACAATCTAGAACACTCCTGAATGTTACTTTTATATATGAATTATAAGTACTCTAAGCAGATTATTTTTGCAGTCACCCATACTGATGTTGCTACTGAAATAGGTCTGTGCATGGTTGTGAATTGGTTGTGGCAATTAACAAAGCAGGAATTATAAAATATGTAGCTATTTTTATTTCCTAAAAGCCCCGCTGTATTGGTTTGAGTTTAAGC
>WBNM01037807.1:3845-16177 GCA_013399055.1 Ramphastos sulfuratus | reverse complement strand
TCTCACCACCCTCATGCTGAACAACTTCTTCCCAACATCCAGGCTGAATCTCTCCATTTCCAGCATGGTTCCACCCCCCCCACTCCTATCACTGCCTCACAGCCTAAAAAAGTCCCTCCCCAGCTTTCTTGTAGCCCCCTTCAGATACTGCAAGGCCACAAGAAGGTCACCTGGGAGCCTTCTCCTCTCCATCCTGCACAGCCCCAACTGCCTCAGTCTCTCCTCACAGCAGAGCAGCTCCAGCCCTCTGCTCATCCTCATGGCCCTGCTCTGGAACCTTCCAGCACCTCCACATCCCCATAGTGGCTCCAGAACTGGATGCAGTTGACATCAAAGAGGCCAAACACAGCTGGGCTGGGACCTGCCTGCCTCAGAGCACCAAGGAGCAGGTTTGGGTTGGAAGGGAGCTCCAAAGCCTCCCTCAGCCTCTCCTCACAGCAGAGCAGCTCCAGCCTTCTGCTCATCCTCGTGGGCCTTTGAGGCAGATCCCAGCTCACTAAGTGCCCTCCCCCTGAGGAGCTGCCTCTCACCTGACATATTTGGAGAGTGGAGGCTTGAGGCTGTGGGTGGTGGAGACCCCAGAGGAGATGTACCTGTCCCTCCGCCGCTCGATCCGCCGCACGTTGACAAAGTCCCTGAGCGACAGAAAGGGCAAAGGAGGCCTTGGAGAGGCAGCTCTGGAGGGGCAGCACTCCTGGGTGAGGCTGTGGCAGGAGGCTGGAAGGAGCCCAGGGCAGAGCTGGGGATGGGGGAGACAGCCTGGGGGCTCTCAGGCCCCTGCCAGAAACATCTGGAGGAGGTTTTGGAGGCTCCTGACCCACGGGGCCGAGCTCTGCTGCACTGACACTGGCAGATCCCTGCCAGTGTAGAGGGGCAGGACTGGGGCAAGGCCCAGGCACAGACTGGGGCACAGGCAAAACTGGGGCAGGGCTGGGCATGGACTGGGGCAGAACTGGGGCAGCAGCTAGGGTAGAGTTGGGNGGCTGGGCACAGACTGGGGCAGAGTGTTGCCACCAGAGCCAGCTGCTGGTGTCTGTGTTCCAGGAGGGGGGTTCAGAGGCTGAGGGCAGGGGTGGCACAAGCTGACCTTGGGGACACGACACCGCCTGCGGCGCCGGCGGCCACGTCGTAGGAGACGATGGTGTTGTCCTCAACCCTCTGCAGGATCTGGGCCAGGGTTGGGGGGTGGAAAAAGGTTAAACCCAGAGATTTCCTCAGACTGTACCCTGCAGGCCTGCACATGCCAACAGCTGGGGTGGGCACAGACCCTCCCCTAACCCAGCCCCAGGATCTAGAGCAACCAGAGATGCTCTGTGAGGCTCAGGCAGGGTTGAGCTCCCTGGCAGCTTTAGCGCTGCTTTGTGCCCCTGCTTTTGTGGAAGGGGGTTTGAGGGGAGGGGCACACAGGCATTGCCCCTGGCTCCCCCAGCCCCTCCAAGCAAGGCTCAGCCTGTGGCCTCATCTTTCCCTGCCCACCTCGTGGGTTTTTGGCCTGGCAGAGGCCTGCAGCTGGCCGCGGGGAGCCGCTGGGAGCGGCGGAGATTTAACGCCTCGGTGCCTCGGCTGCAGCTCAGCTCCAGCTAAGGGCCTGGGCACCAGCACCAGTGCCAGCCGGTGTGGGGCTGGGAAGCTCCAACTCTCTGCTCCAAGGAGCTGCTGTGATTAAGCCATCTTTGTCCAGCACGCTCACCTGGCAGGCTGCCACTGTTCTGTTCCACAGGATCATCTTCTCGGGCTGCAGAATAACCTCCTGGTAAACCATTTCAGCAGAGCACTGCAGGAAAGCCTGAGGACAGAGCCAGAGCACTTGGAGCCAGGTGCCTGCTCCACTCGGGAGTCAGTTTTGAAGGGGCACAGGTCACAAAGAACCCCTGGGGTGGTGCAGTAGGGGAGGGCTGAGGCTGGCCTGGCTCGGCGAGGCTGGCACTGTCCCCAGGAGGGAGCAGGGAAGGGTGAGGGGGTTGGAAGTGACCTCTGGAGATCATCCAAGTGCCAACCCCCACCTCGTTAAAGCAGGGGCACCGAGGGCAGGCTGCACAGGATGGTGTCCAGGTGGGTTTGGAATGACTCCAGAGATAGAGAGGACAGCTCAGACCTCAGGATTCTGCTGCCTGCCAAGGTCTGTGCTGGTGTCAGAGAGAGGGCAAGTGTGTGTCTGTCTGTAGCACAGCCAGCCAGACCTGAGGGCTGGCTCCTGTCCCACCCTCACCCCCCACTCCCACCCTCCTCTCTCAGCAGCTCTGCTGCATGCACATCACTTCCAGAAGATGCTGCAAAGCTCCCTCTGAGCTCCACAACCTTCGCTTCTCCACACCCTTGTGGGACAAGGGGAGATCTTTAGAGGCAAATGGTTAAAGGCAGCAAAGTGAGACCCTGTGGGACCATCCAGGGCTTGGGTTTAGTTTCTTTTTCCTTTTTTTTTTTTTTTTTTTTTTTTTCTTTCCTAGGGAATGAGAGAGCTGCTCCAGTGGCAGCTCTGCCAACCAGGCAGCATATGCACTGGAACAAAGAGAAGGCACCGCAGCACCGAAGCTTCATTAAAGCATGGGCTGCAGCCAAGCCACTCCAACCAGGGGGCACTGAGCAAGGCACTTCCCAAGCAGCTCTTCTCGATGCCAGGCAGCAGCAGACACACTCCCAGCCCTGGTCTTGCTGGTAATTAGTTCCAATTAGCCTCCTTGGTCAGATTAGTTCCTAGGCGCTGGGGTCGGGAGGGAGTTCTCGCAGTTGCCTGCTCCCCACTCCTCCAGCAGCAGGGGTGGGGAGTGGGGGCCCAGCAGGTTTGCTGGGAGGGTTCTGCCTGCCATCCAAGGAGGCTTTCATAGAATCAGAGAGTCAGAGAATCCTAGAATAAGGCAGGGTTGGAAGGCACCACAAGGAACATCCAGTTCCAACCCCCCTGCCATGCCCAGGGACACCTCACACCAGCTCAGGCTGGCCACAGCCTCAGCCAGCCTGGCCTTAAACACCTCCAGGGATGAGGCTTCCACCACCTCCCTGGGCTACTCTTGCCAGGCTCTCACCACCCTCCTGCTGAACAACTTCTTCCTAACATCCAGGCTCAATCTCTCCATTTCCAGCTTGGTTCCATTCTCCCCAGTCCTATCACTGCCTCACAGCCTAAAAAGTCCCTCCCCAGCTTTCTTGTAGCCCCCTTCAGATACTGCAAGGCCACAAGAAGGTCACCTGGGAGCCTTCTCCTCTCCATCCTGCACAGCCCCAACTGCCTCAGGTTCTCCTCACAGCAGAGCAGCTCCAGCCCTCTGCTCATCTTCGTGGCCCTGCTCTGGACACCTTCCAGCACCTCCTGGAGAGGTTCCCCAGGTGCATTTCAGCTGCTTTGCAGCACACAGAGTGAGCTTTGCAGCCTGATCTGGCTGGCCCAGGGGGTTGGGAGGGAGCCTGAAAGCTGAGCCACAGCTCTGGACCAGAGCAGTTCCTCTTTTGCCTGCAGCACCCAGGGAGGGGGCAAGGAAGTGCCCCAGGAAGGTTCTCACCTTTAAAATAAAGGCTTTGCCATGGAAAGGGATCTCAAAAGTGTAAACAACATCACCAAAGTCCTGTGCAAGGAAGGAGAGAGAGGCACTGAGGTCAGCAGAATGAATTCCCTCTCTCTCTGGGGGCTGCAGGAGCCAGCCCACCTCAGGGGTCCTCCTGCAGGAGCCTCCCCCACACACCCCTCCCCTCCTCCCCCAGCCTGTCCTCTTGTCCCCTCTCACCTCAGCTCTGGGCACACTTGAGCTGCCCAGGCAGCAATTTCCATAAACAAAACAATATCCCAGAGCAGCAGCAGCAGCAGCAGCAGGGATGAGACAGAAAAAGAATCCACCCCGTGCCAACCTGCAAACCCACCCCCCCCTCAAGGTCAAACTCTCCTTTGCTACCAACACCAGGGTGGGAGGAAGGGGTTGGGTTGCCAAAGCTGCTGTTGGTGCCCACATCTGAGGAGAGATTCCCTGGAGGGGGTTAGGGCTGGACAGATGAGAACCTTTCATCATCAGCATCGTGTTAAACTCTGATTAGTCTATTTAAATCCACCCCCCCCCCACCCCCCCACTTTGGAAAAGGCAAACAATCTGCCCAGCTAAGGTTGGCATCAGACAATGGATCACTTGGCAGGGGGAGTCTGAAGCACCAGAGGAGGCTGCAGTGTGCAGGACTCTCACCCCAATTGGGTGACAGCAGCAAACCAGGCTGCTCCTAGGGGGTGCAGACACAGCCCCCACCCCCTGCCCTCTCCCTCTCTCCAACCTTCAGAAAGCAGCTTCAGGTAGCCCAGGGAATGAGGCAGCCTGGTGAGGAAGGAGGCAGCTTTGCTTTGGGCACCTCTGTGCTGCCTGAAGCAAAAGAGGGGTACCCAGACCCCCTTGGGCACAGCCACAGTGGGAAGGTGGCAGCCAAAGACATCTCTGATCCACCCCCTCCAGCTGGCATGAAGTGGGGAAGGGCAGACACAAAGAGCTTTGGGGTGGGGGAGAGCAGGCAGTGCCCCACACTCTGCTGCTGCCAGGGGCCAGAGCTGGCCAGAAAGGTGTGGGTGGGTGGTCAGAAAGGTTTGGAGGCCACAAAGGTTTGGTTTGGAGGCCAAAAAGGTTTGGTTTGGAGGGCAGAGAGGGTTTGATTTGGAGGCCACAAAGGGGTTGGTTTGGAGGCCACACAGGGCTTGGTTTGGAGGTTGGCTTGGAGGCCACAGAGGGGTTGGCTTGGAGGCCACAGAGGGGTTGGCTTGGAGGCCACAAAGCTCTGGTTTGGGGCCCAGAGAGGTTTGGTTTGGAGGCCACAGAGCTCTGGTTTGGGGCCCAGAGAGGTTTGGTTTGGAGGCCACAGAGGGTTTGGCTTGGAGGCCACAGAGGGTTCGGTTTGGAGGCCACAGAGCTCTGGTTTGGGGCCCAGAGAGGTTTGGTTTGGAGGCCACAGAGGGGTTGGTTTGAAGGTCACAGAGGGTTCAGTTTGGAGGCCACAGAGGGTTCAGTTTGGAGGCCCCACGATGCCCAGAGGCACCTTGCAGTGGAGCAAGGGCTAAAGCTGCAGCAGTGCCAGGGTGCCAACGTTGCTCCACTCCTCTCTGTGCCCACCAGAGGTGAGCTGCCCACCCCTGCAGCAGTGCTGGGCCCCCTCCTGTCAGCCTGCAGGGCAATTAGCACCCAATTAGCACCACAGAGGATTGCTGATCCCATCAGGTAGTTGTGACCCTTGCTGACTTCTGTCCCAAGAAGCTTCCCACAGGCTCCTGTGCCCTCCTGTCTGTGCCCACAGCTGAGGCAGGGGTTTGGGGGGCAGGGGGGGGACACTTGCATTGTTCTTCTCAAACTTCCAATTCTCCTCCTGGGCCAGGATTTGGTCCACGACCTCCATGGCTTCCTTGCCCTGTCGGACATATTCCTTCTCCTAGGAGACAAGGGAAGGCTGCAGGAGGTTTGCAGAGAGTCTGAACCCCTCCATGAACCTCCCCCCCACCCCCCCCCCATAGCCCTCCCGGGGCTGGCAGAGGGCATGGGCACATCTGCCATCAGCACAGCACAGGAATGTCTTCACCTAGGGCACAGAGACTTCTCCAGGCACACTCCCTGCCCTGGCTTGTACCCACACACCAGCTGTGAGTGCCAACCTCAGGGTTTCCAGCAGGCAAAGGGCTGTGGGAGGAGCAGAGGTGCCACAACTGGGGCTGAAGGGCACTTGGAAAAGGGCACAAAGTGCCCAGCCAGGCTCAGGGATGTGCCACACTGCCACAGTCCAGCAGGGCTGGTCCAGGTGATGCCCTTCCTGGCACAGAGCCAGGATCACATCCCTGTGGAATGCTGCAGGGAAGAGCACACAGCCCCAAGAAGGTGGTTTTATGGTGGGCATCACCCAGGGGACTCCCTCACTGCTGTGTCTGCCACGTGGGCACCAGTCCCAGGGCACACAGGGGACAGTCTGGTGCCAAGGGGCAGGTTGAGCTCCTTGGTCAAATGCCCCTAGACAGACAGAAGCTTCCAGTGCCCTGCAGATAGAGAGCACCCAGAGGGGCTGCAGGGTGGGCAGAGACTGCCAGGGGCTGGTGGGGGAGGCAAGGCAGGGCAAGGCCAGGCTGGTGGTAGGCAGGGTAGGGTCAGGGCCAAGCTAGTGGTGGGCAGGGTAGGGCCAGGGCCAAGCTGGTGGTGGGCAGGGTGAGTCAGGGCCAGGCTGAGGCCATGCTGCCTGCTTACCTGAGCTGTCAGTGCCTTCCTCCCTGCACCTTCCTCATCAGAGTCGTTGTCTGACCCTGCAGGAAGCACACAGTGAACACTCAGCTGCTGCAGACCCCTGGGCAGACAAAGCTCTGATCCCATGCCCTGCCCAGTGGGCAGCCCAGGCCCTGCCTGCCCTGAACACCTCTGGCCCTCCAAAGGCTGAGGTTGGTGCCAGCCACCCCTGAGAAGACTGCTCTGGCTGCCACCTCCTTGCCCTGGAGGTGGTGCCCCAGGCCAGTGGCAAGCTGCCAGCCCTGATCCTCACCTGCTGGTGGCAACTTCCCCTGCCCTTGTCCTGAGGGCAGCACTTTGCAAGTGCTTTAAGCTGCAGCTCAGAGCATTCAAGCCCCAGCAGCACACCAAGGGCTGCAATTTCCCACCCAGCCAAAGCCTGGCACATGGGACTGAGCATCCCACAGATGCCATGGCCATGCCCACCCTGCCTTGGCACAGTGCAAGGAGAAAAGGAGCCTGTTTTGCAGTGCCAGTTCTTGGAGGCCCTGCCACCCATTCCTGCCAGGGGCTGGGATAATGAGACAGAGCTCCTGGGGGAGGTGATGATGGAGGTGAGGAGATCCAGGAGGAAGAGGGTGAAGGCAGCAAGCTTGGGGAGTGAAGTGTGAGCAAGCCCTGGCTGGCAGTGAGGTGGCATCAGGAGGGGTGCAAAGGGCATCTTACCTGCAAAGGACTCTGGTGGGGAGTAGAACTGTCCCTCAGAAAGGGCTCTGGGGTAGAGCAGGGGACCACGAGAAGCTGCAACCTGTGCTGCCAGGTACCCTGCAGGGCAAAGTGCCAGGGGTTATACAGGCAGCACCCCAGCACCCAGGGAGGGTCCTGAGGGGTCCTGAGGCTCCCCACCCACAGCTGCCCTCTCCATGGAGCTTTCCAGCTCCCTCCTCTGCTGGAGCCCTTTTATCTGCAGGGAGATCAATGAGCTCTTTTGCCTGTCGAATCCAAAGGTGATTAAGCAGCTAATTAAATAAGAGCTTCCCCTGGAAGCAATTTGGAACCTGAGCCTAATCCAATAGAGGCATTAAACACTTGATCATTTTTCATCTTAAAGCCTCCTTGCAAGACCCAAACATCCTCTGGTGCTTTCCAGTCAGCCAGGGCACTTCTGACTGAGCCCCACTTGACAAATCCTCCTTCCTCCCCCTGCCATTTCCCACTCCTCCTCCATCAGCTGAGCCAGGCAGAGCCACAGACTCCTCCTGGCTGCTCCAGGAAAGGGGCAGCTGTGCCAGTCTCAGCTCAGCACCCTCTCTCTAGAAGGATCCCTGGAATTTCCAGGTGCCCAGGCAGTGCAGGGTAATTTGCAAAGCATTAGGCTCAGACTCCAGCTCCATTTAGCCTGACCTCTGCCAGCAGGGGCTGGAGAATTTCACAGCCCATAAGTCACACCCAGCCCCTGCCAGGGCCTGTGGGGACTGAAGCAATCTGCTGGGAAAAGTCTCCAGGCCCCGATTTGAAGGGAGATATCCAGAGCTGGAGAGTCTAAGAGTCCTCTTGGCACTTGTCTGACAGCAGGAGGAGGAGAGCTCTGCTCTGGCTTCAGGATCCAGGCGCTGGGAGCTTGGCACCTGGTGGGGGTTGAGGTTCTTTTTTTTCCTCCTCCTCTCCACTCAATGAAAAGCTGCTTTTTATAATCTGGTATTTTTCTTCCCCTGAAGGGACTTCTAGAGCTGAACCCAGCCAAGCTGGAGATGACTTCTCTGTCAATGCCAAGGTGCTGCCAAAGCAGTAACCCAGCCCAGGCTTGGCACTTCCCAGGGCTGCCAACTCCTTCCCGGCGTGGAACCGAATACTCACAGCGTTCCTCTTCTGCTTCCTGAGTCAGCACCTTAAAATCCAGGAACCAAGTCTCCAGCCAAGCAATGACAAAGGAGACGATGGGAAGTAAATAACCAAATGCCCCTTTGGTCAGAAGCTGCAAAAGAAAAGGGAAAAAGAAGGAAGGAGGAGAAGCCACCAGGGGGGGAGATTTAAAGCGACGGAAAAGCAGCAGCGGCCAAGGGGAGCCCAAAACACCACCCCTCAGGGAGACTCACCTCGGACAGGATGACCTTAACGATGAGGAAGGCACTGGATACCAGTGTGGTAACCTGGAAAAAAGGGAGTTGGAAGAGCTCAGAGCCTGGTAGGCCCCCAGGAGGAGCTGAGGGCAGGGGAGCAGAAGTGGCCTCCTTACCGCTATGACCCACCAGTGGCGCAGCCTGAGCGCGGCGTAGGCCAGCAGCAGGACGGAGAAACGGAAGAAAGCCAAGACCTGAAAGACCAACAGCAGCCATCAGGGCACTGCCTCTCACCCCCAGGAGGGTGGGAGAGCTCCCCAGGAGCTCAGCAGCTTCATGAGGATGGGGTAGAGGCTGTGCCAGGAGTACACAATCCTAGAATCAGTCAGGGTTNCTCCTCACAGCAGAGCAGCTCCAGCCCTCTGCTCATCCTCGTGGGCCTGCTCTGGAACCTTCCAGCACCTCCACATCCCCATAGTGGCTCCAGAACTGGATGCAGTTGACATCAAAGAGGCCAAACACAGCTGGGCTGGGACCTGCCTGCCTCAGAGCACCAAGGAGTGGGTTTGGGATGGAAGGGAGCTCCAAAGCCTCCCTCAGCCCCTCCTCACAGCAGAGCAGCTCCAGCCCTCTGCTCACCCTCGTGGGCCTGCTCTGGAACCTTCCAGCACCTCCACATCCCCATAGTGGCTCCAGAACTGGATGCAGTTGACATCAAAGAGGCCAAACACAGCTGGGCTGGGACCTGCCTGCCTCAGAGCACCAAGGAGTGGGTTTGGGTTGGAGGTGACCTCCAAAGGTCCAACCCCCTGCACTCAGCAGGGATGTCCCCAACTAGAGCAGGTTGCTCAGAGCCTCACAGATCACAGAACCTTGGAGGTTGGAAGGGACCTCCAGAGATCATCCAGTCCAACCCTCCTGCCAAGGCAGCATCCCCTAGGGTAGTTGGCACAGGAATGCATCCAGGCAGGCTTTGAAAGCCTCCAGAGAAGGAGACTCCACAACCTCTCTGGGCAGCCTGCTCCAGGGCTCTGTCACCCTCATTGTAAAGAATTTTCCCCTCATGCTGAGGTCAAACCTTCTCTGTTCCAGTTTGTAGCTGTTGCTCCTTGTCTGATTGCTGCTGAACCACCCAAAAGAGCTTGGCCTCCTCCACCTGACTCCCACCCCTCAGATACTGCTCAGATCCCCTCTCAGCCTCCTCCTCTCCAAACTAAACAGCCCCAGGGCTCTGAGTTTCTCTCCACAGGGGAGATGCTCAAGTCCCCAAATCATCCTCGTGGCTCTCTGCTGCACTCTCTCCAGCAGGTCTCTGTCTCTCCTGAACTGGAGAGCCCAAAACTGGACACAGCACTCCTCACACAGCAACCTGCTGAGGGTGCAGCCCAGGTACCACCCAGCTTGAGTATCTCCTTGCTACCCAACCTGAATTATCTCCAGGGATGGGGCCTCAATCACCTCCCTGGGCAAGCTGTTCCAGCACCCTCGTGGTGCAGAGCTCTGTTCCTCACATCCCATCTAAAGGCCACCAAACCAGGTGAGGCAGAAGGCTGTGGGAAGATCCAAACTTCCCAGCCCACCCCACAGACCCTCCCTGTCCAGCTTTAAAGCTCTTCCATCTCACCTGCAGCCCCCTGGGATACTCACAAAGATATCAAAGAAAGAGGTCCCAAAGTGGTAGTTGATGATCTCCTGCTCCAGGTTCTTTTGGATGCCATCCTTGGTCTGCAGGGGGGACAGGAAACCAGAAGGCTGCTGAGGGCACTGAGAAGAAACTGATGGGAGGAAGGAGCTGCTGAGGTGGTGCCCAGAGCTCATCCCCAGGGCAGGTTGTGCAGCAGGCACACAAACACCTGCCACAAGCACACCAAGGCCTCAGCTGCCAGTGCAGGAGCAGGGCAGGGCACAGGAGCCCCTGCCCAGGCCTGGGCTGACACCAAGAGCAGGAGTTGGGCAGCCAGGGCTGGGCAAGGAGCACAGGAAACACTTTGGTGTGAGGAGTTTTGAACAGCAAAGAGCTGCTGCTTGGGCCCAGCACACAACCAGGGCCATCAGCTCTGCATGCTCACACCTCCCACTCATGCCCACCACTGCCAACCTGCCCTTGAACACCCCCAGGCAGGAGGCAGCCACAGCCTCCCTGGGCAGCCTGTGCCAGGCTCTCACCACCCTCACACTCAACTCCTTCCTCAGCTCCACTTTGAACCTGCTCTGCCTCAGCTCCAAACCATTCCCCCTTGGCCTGGCTCCAGAACCCCTCAGCAAAAGTCTCTCTGCAGCCTTCCTGCAGGATGCCTTCAGGCACTGGCAGCAGCTCTGAGGTGCCCCCAGAGCCTTCTCCTCTGCAGGCTGCACCCCCCCAGCTCCCTCAGCCTGTGCTTACAGCAGAGCTGCTCCAGCCCTGAGCTCATCTTTGTGGCCTCCTCTGGCCTCACCCCAGCAGCTCTGTGCCCTCCTCCTGCTGGGGACATCTGAAAGAGGCAAAACCTCCCTGGGATAGTGCATGAGAGGGTGGAATCAAGGCTCTGAGCAGAGCTCTCTTGCCTCATCCTCAGACAATCCAGAGCCTGACAAGCCCTGGGACTTTTGACACCATAAATCCTGCTCGGGGGGGGGGGGCTGGAATGGTGCTGGGGGGGCTCAGGTAACTGGAACAAATGCTTCACCTTTAGGCTATTGGTTTGGACACAGCCCAGCTGGCCTGGGAGCTGCTCTAAGCTGACAGCTGTTTGATGATCTGTGAGGAACAAGTTGGTGACTCTCAGGGCAGTTCTTGGCAGCTTGGTGCCCTGGCACCCCCTTGCCAGCCAGTCCAAGGGCAGAGGAGGCAGCCAGAGGAAAGCTGCCCCTGCAGGTCAGGGCTGCTGCTGAATGCTGAGAGGAGAGGAAGGTCTGCAGAGGGAGAGGAAGGTCTGCTGAGAGGAGAGGAAGGTCTGCAGAGGGAGAGGAAGGTCTGCAGAGGGAGAGGAAGGTCTGCTGAGGGAGAGGAAGGTCTGCAGAGGGAGAGGAAGGTCTGCTGAGAGGAGAGGAAGGTCTGCTGAGGGAGAGGAAGGTCTGCAGAGGGAGAGGAAGGTCTGCTGAGAGGAGAGGAAGGTCTGCAGAGGGAGAGGAAAGTCTGCTGAGGGAGAGGAAAGTCTGCTGAGGGAGAGGAAGGCCTGCAAAGGGAGAGGAAGGCCTGCAGAGGGAGAGGAAGCTCTGCTTCATCTGAGCTGCAGCTGCAGGACCTGTGCCAGCTTTGCTGAGCTGCCACCAAAGCCTCTTCCCCACGCCAGGAATGCAGGAGGATGGAGGCAGGGAGAAGGCTTTGGGTTGGGGTCTCTGGGAGCATTTTGGGTTGGGATTTTTAGAGGAGGAGCAGCTGAGGGAGCTGGGAGTGTGCAGCCTGGAGAAGAGGAGGCTGAGGGGAGACTTCCTTGCTCTCTACAGCTCCCTGAGAGGAGGCTGCAGTCAGCTGGGGTTGGTCTCTTCTCCCTAGGCTCAAGTGATGGGAGAGGAAATGGCCTGAAAGTGTGCCAGGGGAGGGTCAGGTTGGAGAGGAGGAACAATTTCTTTGCTGCAAGGGTGGTCAGGGATTGGCACAGGCTGCCCAGGGAGGTGGTGGAGGTGCTAAAGAAAACCTGTGGCTATGGCTCCTGGGGGCATGGTTTGGTGGCCATGGTGGTGCTGGGTTGATGGCTGCTTGGAGGCCTTCTCCAACCCAAGCACCTCCGTGGAGGGGGGGGGCATCCTCTGTCTGTTTTTCAGGTTACTGAGAGGACACTGCCCCAAAGAGGAACCATCTGAGGCATGTCCCTGCCTCTGAGAGCAGCCAGCTCACAGCTTTCCAGCTTGCAGGCAGCAGACATTTAACGAGGGCCAATTTGTGGAGCTTATCTGGCAGCTGAAGGAAACGGTTTGATAAGAGCAGCATTAGCCCTGAGCCTCAGGAGCTGCCCTGGGAGCCTGCAGCAGGCAGCTCAGGGCCCCAACCTCAGCAAGGCACTCACTGAGAGCTCAGAAATCATCCCCCTGGGGAGCACCCTGCAGATGATCCCCACCTGGGGCTGGCTGCAGACAGAGAGCAGGGGGACAGGAGCTGGGGAAAGGGGGGACAGGAGCAGGGGAAAGG
>WBNM01037805.1:89908-100405 GCA_013399055.1 Ramphastos sulfuratus | reverse complement strand
GTCTCGCCATGGCAGAGTAGAGGCTGTGTGCAAGGCCCTCTGCGAAACAGTGAAAGACCTTTTAAGTACAGTGTCATCCTTTCTTCCATTCTGCGAGCAGAGCTGCTTATTCAGCTCCAGTGTTCACTAAAGCAGTCTCCAAAAGCAGTTAAAAGAGAACTCATTGCAGTGTGTGTGATACAGTATGTCTAGAATCCTGAGAATGTGCTGCAATAAACTTTTGCTGGCTTTCCCTCTCCGCAGCAGCAGATAACAGAATTTACATTTCCACTGTGTCCAGGAAACTGAAAAGATGAATCCCTATGGACTAGAGTCTGAGGAGTGTTGTTTCTTTGGCTGGTGAGAAGCAGTTAGTTATTTGTGAGAGAAATCCAGAAGTTGCACCAAAGGTGAAAGCTCTGTTTCTCCAAGATGGAAATAAGTTTTCTGTGACTGACAAGCAGATGAATTTTCTACAGGCATGGAGTGATTTTTATTTTTTTTTTTCCTCTTTATTTTACTGCTCAGTTCTTCTAAGCATCATGAAAACCCCTTTCACAGAATCACAGAAACACTCTGGTTGGAAAAGATCCCCAGGATCATCAAGTCCAACCATTTATCCCTGCTCTGCAAAGTTCACCCTTAGACCATATCCTCAAGTACCATGTCCAAATGACTTTTAAACACATCTGGGGTTGGTGACCTCACTGGGCAGCCTATTCCAATGCCTGACCACTCTTGCTGTGAAAAAATGTTTCCTAATGTCCAGTCTAAGCCCACCCAGTGGCAGCTTGAGGCCATTCCCTCTTGTTCTATCACTATTTACCTGTGAGAAGAGACCAGCAGCAGCCTCTCCACAACCTCCTTTCAGGTAGCTTTGTCCTCTTTTCCCTGTCCCTGGGATTCACTCTCCTTGCTTGTATAAAGCTCCTCATGCAGCAGATGCTGCTGGTGAGAGGTGGTGGCAGCTGAGGTGGCACAGACCTTGTTAATGCTTAACACTGAGTACACAGGGCAGGTCGTACCCATTGTGCTGCTCATGTCCAGAGGTAGTGCAGCATCCTCAGCTGACAAAGACAAGGTGAAAATCAGATCTGCTCACTGCCAGAGGGACTGCTTTGTTCTGTGCAAGAGGCAGAAACAGGAGATTCCCAAACTTTGGAGGTTTGGCTTTGTGTAAGCAGAGCTGAAGAGAGGGGCTCTGTGTGCTAACAGGAGACACAGTCTCAAGTTGTGCTAGGGGAGATCTAGGCTGGATGTTAGGAGGAAGTTCTTCACAGAGAGAGTGATTGGTATTGGAATGGGCTGCCCAGGGAGGTGGTGGAGTCACCATCCCTGAGGGTGTTCAAGAAAAGCCTGGATGGGGCACATAGTGCCATGGTCTGGTTGATTGGCTAGGGCTGGGGGATAGGCTGGACTTGATGATCTTGGAGGTCTCTTCCAACCAGGTTGATTCTGTGATTCTATAACAACTGGGTAAAGTGAGTACCTCTGGTGCCACACTTCACCCTGGAGCCTGGCAGCCAGAGCTACTTGGCATGGGGAGAAGAGCTAAGGGGATGGCCTGCTTTGATTCTGTTGGAATCTTGTCTGGCTTATTTTTACAGTGCAGTTGTCTCCTTACGTGCCATCTAATTTTCCCAGTGCAGGAGTCTTTGTTTGGTTACCTCCTGGCTGAGGTAGCTGCTCTCTGACATCATTTGCCTCCCAGAAACATCAGCTTTTGTTGTCACACTTGCACAGTTTGTGGCAGCTGTTTGAGAGAGAACTTTGCAGAATAAATTAACAGCCACAGGAACTTAGTGTCTGCAGTGAAGCACCTTGGAGGGGGGATTTTTTCATACTTGTTTCAGCAAATACTACTCTGGTGCTGTATGTGCCTTGGCTTGCTATCAGAAATCCAGTCTTGCTTGATTGAATCCATTAAAAACACCAAGCAGCTTCTCCCCTTTCCATGCCTAACTATCCCAAAAGAAACTAGCAGCAGCCCCACAACCAGAGACTTTGTCCTGGCTATGGGGCAGACCAGCGAAAGTTAAAAAATGGCCAAGTCCCATCCCCAAGATCCTGCACAGAAATTTTTGCTCTGCTGTAAACCTCCACCTTCACGGAGTACAAGTCTGAGATGTGCAAAAGTACTTGTGTTAGGGTGGCTCTCAGACCAGCAGGAGCTCATCAAGTGAAACAAGCCTCATAACCCAAGGACTGTAGATGAGAGATACCAGAAACTCCTCTTGCAGATCTTTTCTGAGCTGCATCACCACCTCACACCATCTGCAGTCTTGACAGAAGTGTAGGACAGAGCTTGCTCAGTGTGTTTCATTAATCTCCAAAGGGCCTGGAGAGGATGGTGCCGATGCTGTTGTATCCAAATGAAAGCTGTACACAGCCACCAGACATGAGGAGGAAACTTTACCTGTTGTGTGTTGAAATAGGCTTCCAAAACAACTCAGATTCTCACTAGATTTTCAAGTTGTAGGGTTGGCTAACAGGTGAAGTGATGAGGAGGCTGCAGCTGGTCAGCTACCACAGGCTACATGCACCCAGTCCTCCCAGTGCAGAGCGGGTAGCAGACACCTCACTCACCAGCACTCAAGTTTTGCTCAGTGCTGAAACTTTGCTTCTGTAGAATCATAGAATTACCTGGTTGGAAGAGATCTTAAGAGTCCAACCATAATCTAACATCTCCCCCCACACAATTGTGAGACCATGTCCAGGCATCTTTTAAACTCTTCCCTGGACAGCCTGTTCCAGTGTCAAACAACCCTTTTGGTGATGAAATTGTTCCTAATATCCAAACTAAACCCTCCCCTGGTGCAACTTGAGGTCCTTCCCTTGTCTTATAACTTGTTACTCAGCAGGAGAGGCCAACCCCCATCTTGCTACAACCTCAAGTAGCTGTGCAGAGCAATGAAGTCTCCCTTCAGTCTGTTCTTCTCCAGGCTGAACAGTCCCAGCTTCACAGAATCACAGAAACATCCAGGTTAGAAAAGAACCTTAGGATCACCAAGTCCAACCTATAATCGTACTCCACAAGATTCACCTTAAACCATATCACTAAGCATCACATCCAAACGACCCTGAAACACATCCAGAGTTGGTGACTCAGCTGCTCCTCACAGAACTTGTGTCAGCTCCTGGTTGCATATCAGAGGTGGAAAAAAAAAAATCTTCCTGTAAGTGTTTAGGACCTACTTTTGCAGATATCTGTCTGGTTCCACCTTGCAGGCCTCTCTGGAGAGAGTCTGCCTGCTAAAAACTGTGCAAGATCCAGCCTCAGTCTGGCAGCACTTCAGGATCCTTTGGGATCACTCTGTATGGTTCTTACAAGTGATGTGTTTGAGGTCTGCATAAATGGAGCTAAATCAGCAGTGTCATCGGGAGGTGAGCTGGGCTGGCTTGCAGGTTTTCAGGGAGCTGTACCTCCCAGTAAGGTTTCAGAAGTCTTCTCTGGCTGCTGGTTTCGAGCATCACCTTCCAAATGTGAACGGAATCGAAACTGGCACAGAGCAACTTGTCAGAAGCAGCACCCAGTCTGCAGCAGGAGCTCAGGGAGGGCTGTGAACTGCCTTTGTTCCTTGCAGTGAAGGTGTTACTGCTGAAGCTGACGATAATGTGCTTGCCAGCATTGTTAATTATTCCACTGGAAGGAAGGAGCTGGAGAGTCTGCACGATTTGCTATCAGTAAGGGTCTTGTTTTGGTGTTCCAGTTTGGCATCTCAAATAGGTGATGTCTGGGAGAGTCCTGCTTTCTTTGGGGGGGTGTGGGAGGGGCTCTTCTCAGTCCCTGATCTGCTCTTTGCTATAACTAAGATTCTTCTAGAAACCTGCATGAGCAAGCTCTCAGTGCTTATAATGTTAAGGAATTGTTTTTTTCCAATGGATCCTCACAATTGTGGAGCTCATTAACCTGAATGGCTCAATTAGCCAAATGCTAACCTGCTGCCAGCACTGCTGCTACTGTCACTGTTACCACTTCAAAAAATATTGTTTCATGCATATGCTTTAAATGTGCCACTTCTTCTGCTTAGCTCTGGGGAAAAAGGTCAATCCTATACATAAGAGCCATAGTGATCTATCCTTCCAGTAGTAACTGAGATGATACTGATGAGCGTTACACTGCTGGCAAGGTCATGAGAATGGGGCTGGGCTCTTTTCAGCGGTGCCCAGTGGCAGGGCAAGGGGCAATGGGTACAGATTGGAACACAGGAGGCTTCACTTGAACTTTCAGTATCTTAAGGGGGCCTCCAGGAAAACTGGGGAGAGACTTTTTAGGCTGTCAGGTAGTGATAGGACTGGGGGGAATGGAACAAAGCTAGAAATGGGTAGATTGAGACTGGATGTTAGGAAGAAGTTCTTCACTAAGGGGGTGGTGAGAGCCTGGAATGTGTTGCCCACGGAGGTGTTGGAAGCCTCATCCCTGGAGGTGTTTAAGTCCAGGCTGGATGAGGCTCTGGACAGCCTGATCTAGTGTATGATTCTATGAACTTAAGGAGATACTTCTTTATATTGAGAGTGCTGGAGCACTGAAACAAGCTGCCCAGAGAGGTTGTGGAGTCTCCTTCTCTGGAGACTTTCAAAATCCAGCTGGGTTTCTTTCTGTGCAACCTGATCTAGGTGATCCTAAACAGGGTGGTTGGACTGTTATCTCCAGAGGTCCCTTCCATCTTCCACTATTTAGTGATTCTGTGAGTACCTGCTGGAATACAAACTGTCAATAACTGAACAATGTGTTCCTGAGGCATTTGGAGGAAGGAACTTTGTAGGGTCAGAGGGTTACCAGAATTAACAGCATGAAATCCATGTGCTTCTCTTTGCCCTGCTGTTAATGAGCATTTCAATTTTATCTGAAGAGTTTTAAGCACAATTTGAAATAACTGCAGAGAGGTCTGCATTAAAACTTGTTGGCTTCACTCATTTTGGGGCTTTTCAGCCTGGAGAAGAGAAAGCTTTGAGGAGACCTTATAGTAGCCTACAAGAAAACTGGGGAGGGACTATTGACAAGGTCTCGCAATGACAGGACAAGGGGCAATGGGTTTAAACTGGCAGAGGGAAGATTGAGACTGGATGTCAGGAGGAAGTTCTTTCCAGTGAGGGTGGTGGGGCACCGGCACAGATTGCCCAGGGAGGTTGTGGCTGCTCCCTCCCTGGAGGTGTTCAAGGCCAGGTTGGACGAGGCCTTGAGTGACCTGTACTAGTGGGAGGTGTCCCTGCCTATGGTAGGGGGTTGGAACTAGATGATCCTTGAGGTCCTTTCCAACCTTACCATTCTATGATTCTATGATTTTATCTGTTATGTGTTCCCATTCAGATCCTCAGGTGATGTTTGCATTGTGGTGCCTGTGCTGAGGACAGCCAAGCTCTGTCTTGGCTCAGAGGAGAGGGCAGTGGTAAAGCAGAGCCCTGAGCTTGGGCACAGTGTGCATGGCTCTGCAGGCTGAGTGGGAGCACTGCGCTTCTCTGGGCTCTGATCAAAACAGGGCTTCCTCTTATCCAGTTTCACAGCATTATTTTATTTATGGGGGTCCTGGCAAAATTATCTGTGTTAGGTCACTGCCCAAGCGTTCATTTCTTTATCCAGCGAGGCTGCAGTGCAGCATGTTCAGACCCAGCAGCTCTTGTGCCAGGTGTCAGAAGACAGGCAGGATAATTTGGGTGCTCTGAGATGTGATTTCTCCATACCTGACCTGCAAGGCAGAAGGAGCATGGTTAGTCTGGATGAGCTTTTTCCTCTCTTTTCCTTGGGAGAATAAACAAAGCTACCCCCTTTGTGTACCTCAGGAATGTTGTGTCTCACCAGCCTCTTTCCCAAGTGCTCCAGGATCTCTCTTTGAATGTCAGCTTTTGTTTTAGAAAGTAAAATAAAAACGGGCAAAGAAAGTTTATATTCCTTTGGTTATGAAAATAAGGCTCCAAATGTCCCTTGGTGTGCTGACTGATCCTCCCCCAAGTGTTCAGCATGTGCCTCCACGAGTAGTAGCAGTCATGTTGTGTGCACCACCAGACCGTGTGAGGGGAAGCTTTTGGGGATGGAGGAAGATGGTTTACTGTAAAATTGTTGTCTGTTTATACTTGTCTGCCTCTAGATGTGAGGGGAGTGAGTCTCCGCTTTTGCTTACCTCTGCTTTGTTGACTCTTCACTAACTCCTTCTGAAGTCTGACTCAGCTCCCGTTGTTTCCTGTGGGGAAAGGCAAAGCATGAAGGCATTTGATGTGGCCAACAAGCTTACTCTTTTTTCCAGATAGGCAAAGATCAGTATCTGAGGGAGTTACTCAGGGAGTGTACTGTCATTGAGCTTGAGAAGTGATCAGTGTCCAGAGAAGGGTTCCAAGGCTGGTGAGGGGGCCGGGGCACAGCCCTGTGAGGGAGAGGCTGAGGGAGCTGGGGGTGGGCAGCCTGCAGAAGAGGAGGCTCAGGGCAGACCTCATTGCTCTCTACAACTACCTGAAAGGAGGTTGTGGCCAGGTGGGGTTGGGCTCTTCTGCCAGGCACCCAGTGACAGAACAAGAAGACACAGCCTCAAACTGTGCCAGGGCAGGTTTAGGTTGGACGTTAGGAAGAAGTTCTTCACGGAAAGAGGGATTGGCATTGGAATGGGCTGCCCAGGGAGGCGGTGGAGTCCCCATCCCTGGAGGAGTTTAAGAGGAGGCTGAATGAGGCACTTAGCGCCATGGTTTAGTTAATTAGAAGGGTTAGGTGATAGGTTGGACTTGATGATCCTAGAGGTCTTTTCCAACCTGGTTGATTCTGTGATTATGTGAATTGAGACAATTTTACTCTGGAAAGTTAAACTAACATGGAAAAACAAATTAAAAAAATCAAGGGAGGAAGTGATGCTCTGTGCATGTGGGAGACTGAGCTTTCAGCTGGGTGGAAGCCCAAGAGAAGAAAGCTTCCTATTGCCCTCTGCTCTGGGGTGATGCTGGTGGCACTTTAGTGGGCTTACTTCTGTCTTCTGCATAAGTCAGACAGCTATGTCAAGTAAACCAGTGGCTTTGAGAGGGCAAGATAAATGTCTTGTTCCTTGTCTGTGAAGCCTGGGCCCTGCTTGTGGCAGTGGTGGAAGCCAGCAGCCACGTATGCCATGCTGCCAGACATTGGTTCAGAGTGAGGATGCAAAGGATGCAGCATTTGTCCTGATACCAGCTGAGCTGCAGGCAAAGCCTGTGGGCTGGAAAGGTTTTTGTGTGTTACTCTCACTGCAGAATATGCCATAGCAAGGACCAGGTGTGGCTGAGCCAGACAGAATCACAGATTTCCCCCTTTGTGACTCCACACTGAATACTCCTGATAATCTCCTTTTCCTCCACATGCTTAGAGATGACCTCCAGAATGAGCTATTCCATCACCTTTCCAGGGATGGAGACAAAAGTGTTGGGTGGTTCCAACCACAAATGGAAGGACTTGACCCTGCAAGTAGAAGATAAGTAGTGAGGGAAAGGCAAAGCTACCTCTGTCCTTTGGATTTCCAAGTCTGTAGTATCTGCGCTGGTCTTAAGATGCATTTCGCTTTTGAGCTGTCCCTGCCTCTCTTGACCTTACTCTCTTGAGGTGCACTCCTGCTAAGTGTTCAGCTGGCAGGTGAGCTGAGGAAACTGCAGGATGCTGGGGACTGAGGCTTTCTGTTCCTCTCTGGCTCCAGCCATGCCACTCTGCAGAGCAGAGTGCGTGGAACAGCCGCCGGCTGCTGCTCTCCAGTTGTTCTTTTTTTTATGAGGCATGTCATTGAAATTTGCCTCCATCCCACACAAGGCAGTGTTCTCACGCTGCATTGTTATTGAAAAGCATTTGCATTGGCAGTGCTTTCTTTTAAACAAAGGGTAAAAAAGACTTCTATGATGTGTCAAAGCATGGCACCACATGTCAGCCCTCCTTGTCTACTTCTTTTGCAGCAGACCTCGTGCTTGGGTTCTTTATCGCATGTATAAAGGGCTGGACCAGGGGGATGGACTCCTGTGTGCTCACAGTGACTCAGAGCTTTGTGCAAGCTGGTGGCAAATAAGGATGGAGTGAAACCTCATCTCTGGCTTGACTTGGTCCTGTGTTTTGTTTTCTAGTCTCAAGTAATCTGTTTTGTGGGGCAGAGTGGAATGTAACAATTACAGTGAAACTATCACTGTCACACTTTCCCCTTCAGCTCTGCTCAGAGCTGATAGAGGATACAGATCTCATCTATTTTTCCCATGTTTGTAAGTGAAAAGAAATGAGATGGGGATTTCTTGCCATGTTCTTATCTTGAGAGCACTGGCTTCAAGTCCAGAGGAGATGCTGGCCTCTGAAATGCCCACTGTGTGTTGTGTGTCCCCAGAGAAAGGATGGATGAAGCCGGCAGCTCTTGCTTGCAGCACTGCTCTCTGTGTGGGGTGTAGCTTCCATTACCTGCTGGAACTGCTGTAGGAGGTCACTGGTTACTAGCCTGGACAAAAGGAGCCATGCAGGGCAGGTAGTCCTCTCTCCTGAGGCGCCTCAGGGCTCCACAGAGACTGCCACTAGCNGGTTGCTCTCTGGGCTGCAAGAGCACACTGAAGAAAAATCTTGGAGAAGGTTGTCTGTAGTATTCTACACTGATTTCCTGCCCCACAGCAAGCCCTTTTGTGATGTGCTGCTTCTGAGATGATCCCATTCAGCACCAGAGCTCTGCCCCATCCCTGGAGGGTTACCCTCCGCACTGGATATGGCTTGGGTCTCGTGGTGGGTTTTGGCCAAGAGAGCCTCTGTGCCAAACACCAGCAGGGTCTCAGGCTGTCAGTGAAGCACAGTTCATTTCTGTATGTTTTGCAGTGCATCTCTGCTCATCCATACCCCACCTTTCCCCAGGATGAGGTGAGAGAAAGGGTGAGGAAGTTATTCATCTCCCTGGTCGTGAATGAGTAGAGGGGATGAAGTGCTTTGCATTTTCTGAACAGTGACGGAGAGAGATGTCTGTAGCAGAGCTCTGAATGTTGCACACAGCAAAGTAAAATAAAAGCAGGCAAATGTCCACCTCTCCCCTTCAACTTCAGATTAAAAATTGAGCTAAAGAAAATGAATTAATTCCTTGTCTGGTGGACAGCTCTGATTCGTTGTAAGGCTGTGCACAGAAACATGTAACTAAGAGCGTGCCAGGCTTTATTTGCTGGTTGGTTGGATATTTATGTCAGGTTGCCAGGCAAATTCATATACTGCTCTGCTGCAGGCAAGGTCTTGGGGGTGGGGGAGATGGATAAACATCTTAGAAAGATCTAAAGGTGTAGGAAGAGGTTTGGATGAAAGGAATGAGGAGCTGGGTTTGCAAGTTGTAGAACTTGCATCTATTTTTGTCCCTTCTCGCTGAAGCAGAGGGATATGAGGCCGAACTGTTCTGCGGCACTGCCAGCTCAGCATCTGTGCAGCTCTGTACCCTTGTGCCACGAGCAGGCAACAGTTAATGGAAAACTCCACGAGCTACTCAGTCTGCAATGTGATTTGAGTTTGTGTCACTGCTTGGACACTTGCATGTTTGTGCAGTCCTGCTTGCTCAAAACCTGCGCTAATTTCAGCTTAACTCTCTTCTGCCAGTGCAAACCACAAAAAGTAATTAAACAGACAATAAATCTATCTGTGCTCCACGCAACAGTTGCCTTTCTCAGCCTCAACTGCCTCAATTCTGCAGCCTGTGTGTCACTCCTCAGGTTCAGACCTGCAGTTGAGGATACAGGATGAGTTTCTGATCATCACTGGAGCGCCTGGGAAAGGCTGGAGACTCCCTCTGTGTTAGTAAGTGCATGCTGTGATTTGCCGTAAGCCAAAGCGCGTACGCCAAAGCAGTAATGTTCTGAACCAAAAGTTAAACCAGGAAGCAGAAATAAAGGCCAATATCAATCTCAGATATATTTAGTTACCAACCAGCATCTCCTTTGTCAGCAGCACATGTAACAACCACAAAATAGAGCTGTCCCTCTCTTTTAGTTACTGTGTATGCTGGGGCGTTCTGTTCTTGTCTATGCTCAGAAATAGCTGAAATGATTATAAATCTGTTTCAGCAAAAGCAGCTTTTTTTTTTGGGTGTTTTTTTGGTGTTGTTTTTTTTCTTTGGTAGCAAGTGTAATTGCTAGATAAACTTGGGGGTTGCAAAATGCTGAGGTTTAGCACTTCACTGGACAAGCTGTGTGAGTTTTCAAGACAACCAGCATATGGGAGGCTGTCAGCAAACCACTATCAAAGATGTTTGTGACTCACAGGAATTGGAGGGTTTTGAAAGGGAAATTGTCTTGAGTAATCACAGCCTGAGTGCATCAGGGGCAGCCTGGCTTTTGTTTGCTGCTCTTCATCCTTTCTCTGGCTTGGTTGGAAATCAGTTTGGTTTCATTTGCCTTTGATGGAGAAATTTAGAAATTTGCCTTTTTTCATCACGCAGGATCACTGAATCGTCAGGGTTGGAAGGGACTTCAAAGATCATCCAGTTCCAACCCCCCTGCCATGGGCAGGGATGCCTCACACTAGATTGGGTTGCCCAGAGCCACATCCAGCCTGGCCTGTGCCCTTGTGGCCAAGAGGGC
>WBNM01037805.1:31183-89610 GCA_013399055.1 Ramphastos sulfuratus | reverse complement strand
GTCCTGCTCTGGCAGGGGGGTTGGACTTGATGATCTCTTTGTGTCCCTTCCAACTCCTTACATCCTGTGATCTTGTGATCCTTAAAAACTTCCAAGGATGAGGCTTCCAGCACCTCCCTGATCTACCATTACTTTTATTTCTCTTTTGAAGAAAGGCAATAGGAGCTGATTTGAAATTTTGGGTGTTTTTGATTCACATTTGTCTTAAGTACATAAGAAATAGGCTTTTTACCTTTTCCTTAAAGCTGTGAGATGGGAAGAAGTTGGATCTCTGGAGTTATTGAACCATTGCTGGCAGGCAGGGAGGGCAGGTATGTAGAGGTAGTTTGCTTTCAGCAGAAATGAAGCAGTTGTTTTGTGTGTGGGAGGATTAGAAGGGCAGGACTTTTCACTGAAACTAACTCTGGAAATAGCTGGCTGTGGAGAGAGGCAGCTCCCAGTTAGTTTATGGAAGCTCATAATGAAATGGTAGATAACAAGCTTGCATGATGTACAATCTGGAGGGATGAAGCTGTGCTTGAGATTTGACAACGCTACTCTTAAAAATATTTACTGCTGCCACTTAAGTAGAGAGTACCAAGAGGAGAGATGCTTTATTTCTCTTGGTTGGCCTTCACTGTAACATAAACCCAAGTCATTTCAAGAGTAAAGATTGCAATAACTATCATGTACATTAATATTCAACTTAATGCATAAGAGTTCTTCCTTTGCCCTCAGTGGGTGGCTGGGTACATGCAGCCCCTGCGCTGCCACTCCCTGCCCTGCCACTGCCTTTTCCTGCAACCTGGTTGTCTGGGGAGGATGTCACTGCTTGTGTTCAGCCAGGTAGGTTAGGAGCAGGATTGTTCTGTACCTGGACAAGATGCTTTCTGTTCTCTTCATTCTGAAATACATGCAAATACTCAGCTGGATTTCTGAGAAGGAGCAGTTCTGTCCTGGGGCAGTAATTGGATTGCCATTACTGCAATAACTGTTACATGCCTTTCTCCATAGGAAAGGCAAAGTTTATATGCATGAAAGAGGATGAATAACATCTCTTACTCAGGCTGGTACTTGGAGGTTCTGATGCAGTTTGTATCCAAGTGTTGTTCAGCTCAGAATTCTATCACTGCAGCAGCAGGTCTGTGTGTTAGAGAGAAATGAGTCTCTAAAGGCCTTTTTTTCCTGCCCTTTTGTTTTATCTTCTTTTTGTAGGGCTAAGATTCACTACTGGACATGGTATTTCCTTCATTTTAAGCTACTGATAAAATGGTGTTTTAATTGTGACCTGCAAGTAGGCACTGGCAAAATCGTGCATATTGCTTGCTTTTAATGACTCTTACTAGCTTTTTCTCCATGCTTTTCCTTATGTTTCCTCATTATTCAGGACCAAACAAAACATTCTGCTTTACTGCCAGCCTTTCTGATCTTGCTTTCTTATGCAAGAAGACTTTCTCTGTAGCTGTTTGGCATAGGGTTGCATTAGTTAATCACAAAGAAGTTTGCTTCACTTCGATCCATTTGAGCCCAGAAGAGAGGAAGGGGGGGAAAAAAAAAACCCAAACAAAAAACCAACCAATCAGTATGGGCCAAGATCAAGAAGTGGAGAAATCAAAAGCTGGGCCATTCCCCAGGGCCAGGTGAAGGCATGGTCAGAGACCAAGCAAAAGCACAAGGCAAGATATTGTTTGATGTTATTGATGTTATTTGTTCAAGTGTCAGGAAGCCAAGGAGTCCATATGGGGAGGAGGTAGGGACAGGCAACAGGGAGGGCACCTGGAGTGCTGCTACAGGAGGAGCAAGGCTGTCCCTTCCCTTAGGTGCCCAGCTGAGCCTGGCACTCGGGCACAGCATCTGCCCAGATGGCTTGCAAGCAGTTAGGTGCCAGCAGTGCCATGGTCTGAATGCAGCCTGGCAGAGGCTAAAAGACTGAAAGCAAAATTTTGGTGTATAGCCTCTGTTTTGAAACAACTCTGTGTGTGGCAAAACTCAGGAGTCTATAGTCTTAGATCCTGTAGATCTAAATGCAGATCTGAGGTTGCTTTGTAAAATTATCTGAGGTGTAAATAGCTTTTACTCATATTTTTCAAATGCTTTTCAGGAAGAGACATTAGAAACTGAGAGCTGACTACTCGAACTGTAGGATGTGAAGCTACGTCTTTCCATGTGGCTTCCCAGCAGTAGTCCAGTGACATTCCAGGTCTAATTTCTAAGCTGCTGCCTCAGTTTGACATGCTGAGATCAGTGCTCTCTCACCCTCCTGCTTCCCAGACCAGCAAAGGATTTATTAAAACTGTAGGTACCTCCTTGGCTTCTTGGAGTCTGTTGTTCTTGTCACAGTTCTGCTTAATACCCTGACATTATTAAAAATCTAATCAAGCCTGCTGCTCAGTGTGACTGCAGTTACCTCACTCTGGTTTATAGCTTTTGCTGTCTGTCCTCTCTCACAAATGTGAGCTTAGCAATCATAAAGAACAAAACTGACACAGAAGAGTGTGCTGGAAAAAAGCCATCAGATGAAAATGGAGCTTTGGAGAGGGGGTGGCTCTGCAACTTCAGAAGAAAGGCCAAGGTGAACAGATCATAAACTCCTTGTTTTTTCTGATGGAAGACAAAATCTTTTCTGGATGCTCTTTTCTTCAGATCAGTGAGACATTTTGTCAGGCTGCATCCCTTTGTTTCTTACATGCACAAGCAAAGGAATTCCTAGGAGTCTCCTCAAACAAAACACCACAGCATCTTCTGGTGTTGAGGTGGGGATGCATGGTACTTACTGCATTAAACTTTGAGGTTGGAGCAAATCCCATTGTAGTGTAAGTGAAGGACAGATTTGTGATATGTGGAGGAGGAAACCTTAGTGTTGGGCCTCATTCTGGATCCCCTTTTGTGATCCCTTCTAGCATATCTTTCCAAGGGTCAGAGATGGAAGCATCTTCTCAGCATGGTGCTGAAGGGCCTGCCAGGCAGCTGTATGAGGTTGCTTAAAAGCCACTGCATAAACTACTTATTTAAAAAGAAAAAAAATTCCACAAAATCTACTTAGGTGCATGAGGCTTTGTGTGATTTTACACCTCAAGTATCAGGAGGGACAGGTTTATGTTCAGGGATCAGTACAGCCTTGAGGGCAAAACCACCTTTTGGGCAGATGCATCTGGGAAGTTATGTAAAAATCCCTGTTAGGCCTGGAATTCAGATTGTTCTTTGCAGATGCAATGGCTGAAGGTTAGGTGTGAATTCAGCCTCTCCTAGCACTAGGGCAGGCAGATCCACTGCATTTTGGATTGGTCTCATGGCAGGACTCCTGTGGTGCCTATTCCCTTCTCCCTGCCCTCCCTGTCTATGAGAGGTTGAGGAAATACTTTTTACTTTACCATTTAGCCTGCCACAGAGTAAAGGTCAAAGGGAACTTCTTGTTTGAAGTTGCTTGCCATCAACAAATGCCATACTGCTCCCTAGGGCATCTGGCTCAAGGTGGGGAAAGTTCTTGCAGGATGGAAAAGTGATTTTAAGGTGAACTGTTGAGGAAATAAATCCTCAAGCAAAGCTCCGTTAAAGAAAATGGGTTGAAAAATCCCTGGTTTTGTCATCTCTGTAGCTTTCAGACAGGAATCTGGTCATTGCTCTTTTTGGCTGATCAGCTTGGACAGGTGAGCTGGGCAATGTTTGGAAGTGGATGCAGGGAGTGATCCTTTGGGCTGCACATAGCAATGGGCAGTGTGACAGGAATGGTGGCGGTGCTTGGAGCTTCCCTTGGAAGCGTGAGACAGGTTTAGTTGTGACTTCTTGCCACCCAGATTTGATGGATTTGGCTGACTCTGCCTTGGTTATTGTTGATAGCTGAATTTATTTGGGCCAACACTGCTGCAAAGTTAAACAATGGCTTGGAGTTTAACCCCAGCATTCATCTCTCAGCCTTGATTGCTCTTTGGGTGCTCTTTGCTGGTAGCTGCTTTCTTGTTTTGCAGGCCTGCTATTTCCATTCACTTTCTGAATTTCTTTCTCTCTCTTTCTTCTGTCTGCCTCCCAATCTGTTAGGTGATGCATATGTGCAGAAGGGGCTGTTCCTAATGAGCTCCTAGGCAGGGAAAAGCGAGACAGATCATTTTTAAAATTGAAAGAGAAGGGTGGGGGTGGGAGCTTATGCTGAGGGGCACTGTATTTTTTAATAGATTCTTATTTAATTAAGAACACTTCTGGAGGGATGAGGGATGATGGTGTCTTTAGTAACACATTAGAGAACAGCAGAATGGTTGTTTAGATATATATATATATTTTATTTTTTTTCCTGAAGCATTCTGGGATTTTTCTCTTTGAGAACTGCCTTTGTGCTTTTACTTTACGTGCTATGGTTAATAAAGAAAAGAACACAACCATAAACCCATTGTGAAGTACCTGTGCTGTCTGAAATGCATTGAAATGAGCTCTTTTTGATGCATATGTGAAGCCTGATGCCTGTCTGAATAGGCATTAAAAATGGGGAGGTGATTCCAGGCTTGTACTGACCTTGATTGGATCAGATTGACTCCCTTTTAATAAAGAAAAAAAAAAGTATTTGTAATTAAAAATTCACAAGTAGAAAATAGTTGTCCCCTGAAATTAAGAATTGTCACTACAATAGGTGCAGCCAAAATACCAGTTTGGCATTAATAAGTCTTTTAGTATAGGTTGTAACTTAAGAGAGAAGGAAAGAAACTAATGAAACTCACAGGAAAACCCTGATCCCACCTGAGTTGTGGGACTGCTTTGATGGTGTAAGTGGCAGGAGTTCATCCATAGCTTCTAGCATGGCTTTGCAGGGTGGGTAGTTGGGAAAGGTCCTTTCACCTGTGTGCCACTCAGAAGTGAGTAAGATGAAGAGAGTTATTATTGTACCCAAACAGAAAGTGACCACTCTTGTCTTGTACTGAGGGTGTGCAGTATACCGAGGTGTGGACCAAGCAGGCTGGTTTTGTAATTCCTTATGTCACATACACAATTCTGGATGTCTGCAGCACAAATTTGGATGGTAAAAAGGAAGAGGGTTGGCTTCTGGTTCTTGTCATCTTTCTCCAAAACACCCCAGTCCTAAACATTTTCTAATCCATGTGATAGCAGAATGACTTCTCCCTCTCTGGAGATACTCAAAAGCTGCCTGGATGGGTTCCTGTGTGATGTGGTATAGGTGATTCTGCTCTGGCAGGGGGGGTGGACTGGATGAGCTTTCAAGGTCCCTTCCAGCCCCTGTCATTCTGTGATTCTGTGCCTTCTTCCCCCAGCCTTTGCAGATGCAGGGTGTTCTGAGCTGTATTCACAGCCAGCCTATGCAAGCTCACTGTAGGAATAGGATCTTCAGAGAGTTGTAATGAGTTATAAAGAGCTTAACCTACAGCTCTCAGTGACCCCTGCAGGAGCTGAGTGCCCCCACCAATCTGGGCTGGCACTGCTTGTGTGAGTGCTTCTTGATTCACTTCGGCCAAAAGTCAGCTGGCTGCAGTTAAGAGAGTGAAGCGTTTGGGATTTACTAAGCAGAAGTAGTTTTAGCTAGAAAGGCTCAGAGAGCTCTCAAACAAGGGGTGCTGTGCAGATCTGGTGGTGCCAGAGGGGACGTCAGCCAGCTGGTACCTTGCTGAGCCTGGCCACGCTTCGATTGCAGTATTTTCTACGACTGAGTTGTGGAGTTTGAGGCTGAGATTTTTCCATGGCATCATGTTGTTTTGGGAGCTAGGCACAGAGGTTAAACCTACTTATTTTTATCTGCTCTGTGTCCTTACTATCAGCTGTGATTTCAGCTATCTACACCATTGTGTTTTCTCATGTTGAAAGTAAGAACAAAATGTTAAATGTCAGTGTAAACCAAGAGAGAGCGGTGGAGAGCAGCAGTGAGGATGTCTGCTGCAGAGTACTGCCTGATCCCTTCCCACCACAGTGACACAAACCAGGCCAGTTACTCATGATGTCACCTCAGAACCAGGATGGTTAGGCAGATGCAGTTCATGGAAAATAGGTGGGAACNAGGTGTCCCTGCCTACGGCAGGGGGTTGGAACTAGATGATCCTTGAGGTCTCCTTCCAACCTTACCATTCTATGATAATCACTTCAGCAAAAGAGGAGTGAGTTTGGTTTTGGAGCAATGTTATTAGCTACAGGTCCCATTGTATCCCAGCACTTTGGCTGTGTCAAACAAACGATTAAGCTGCAGCTACGGGACCCAAGTCAAAGTGCCAGATCACATTAGGAATAGGATTTGTTGTTTGCACAGCAGCCATTTCCAGCTTGGGTTGGTTTGGGTTTTTTCTATTGGGTCTACAGGGTCTGCTGCAGATCTGGGTTTCATTCCTCATTCCTTTTCACTGGAGGGACACAAGGGTTTATAAATCGGTAGTTAAAATTGCTATTAGCTGGAATTAGGAATTAAGAAATGATTGTGGCTCTTTGTGTTACCATTTGGCCTATGGTTGAGGCCAAGCTTGAGGTGGGGCCAGATGTGCTCTGATTTCCTCTGAGCCTTGGTTTTCAGGGCTTGCTTTATGCCAGTTGAGCTGCAGTGCCTGCACTCCATATAAACCCCATGCGTGAAAAGGTCTCTTTTAAAGGTGTGGTCTCCACTGAATGTTTGCAGTTCAAGGGAAGACTTTTCAAAGGCCCCTAAGGCAGAAGAGACCTTCTTAATATTGTTTTGTTATTATTATTTTTAATGAAAACAAAGTCCTAATCAATGTGTATCCCCAGATCTCTCTAAAGGACTCTACTCCAGCCCAGGACCAAAATGTTCTCTCTGTTTAGTATTTGGGCAGCATTTCAATTTTTACTACTTCAACGAATTTGGTGGTTTTTTTTCCTATGGATTCTATCTTGTTTAAATATACCAGGCCAGATCCACTAAGCACAACAGAAACTAGACCCGAGGACAAGAGCATTCAGATCACTTCTAGTGCACAACATTCTCTTTTCAGCCACATCCCTTTGGAGCCTCCCAGCCTTCTGCTTGCTGCCTTTTCAGGAAGCTGGGTTTATGATTTGTGTTCTAGATGGTGAAGGATTGTGTGGGTTTTATTTAGCAGATTGAGAGATGTCATAAAGAAGAAAAAAAAAATGGGAGCGAGCATTACTTAGCCACCTTTCATTTCCTTCAGTTCCACAAGTGCTAAATTCTGGCTGTAATTTCATTATTGAAATTACAGGACCTTGTAAAGATCTGGCTGCATCCCAAAACAGCCTCTTGAAAAATACCTCCTAAGTTGCAGTCACGCCAAGTAACCTGCTGCAGACAGAGGTCTCAAGGCAGCAGTAATTGCTCATTTGCAAGGACAGCTCAGGATCTCCCTAACAGGTTCTCTGGGAAATGCAGACAGGCACATCTGTGTGCTGTCTGCACTCTCCTAGCTAGACCTACTGCAGTGAGGTGGACAAAGCACCCACTCAGACCTGTGACTTGGGCAACACTTCAGAGAAACCATGCCTGGAACTGGCTTGGATCTTGGCCAGTCCCATCTTAATGCTGACGTGTGCAGACACTGCTGGATGAACTGACCACTTTGGCCACCTGCACAGGACTGCCCCAGTGTGTGCCTGAGCTGCTGGGCTCCTGAGGTTTGGAGCAACTAGAGAACAGCCTGAGCAGAGCAGCATGTGGTTCAGGAGTACTGGTCTCATCTAAAACGTGCTTCAGAGCACTGCTGGCTAAGTGGTGGAAATAGCTCCTTCATTTCAGTCTTTGACTGCTTTGGTGTTTCTGCTTGTTGGGAGTGAGAGCTGGCTGTGTGTTCTGGCAGGGGCTACATCACTGCAGGTAGCACACTGCTCCGTTTTGAGATGAGCTTCAGCAAAGGCTGTGTGTTTTCTATGTAGGAAATAGCTTCAGTAGGAAGTGTCTTCAGAAGTGCCACCCAGTTATGCCAAAGCTGCAGGCACGCTGCAAGCCAAGAGGTCAGCAGTGTTCACAGGAACACTTTTTATTCTTTGTACAGTAAACCCACAGTTAAAATGTGAGACGAGGGCCTTTAGAGGCACAAGTGCTGCTGCCTGAAGATTTCCATTGGTGGAACACTGCAGATAGCCGAACCCTGTTTGGCCTGGCTAAGAGTGAGCTGAAGAGGTGTGAGAGTTGTGCCAACATGGCAAATGGGTGCAAGAAATAAATGCAGGGACACCAGGAACCCTGGGCAGGCAGTGCAAACAGGAGAAGCAGAGCAAACAATGAGGCTGTGAAACCACCATGGGCTGCAATAATGGGCAAAAGTCTAAACTGGATCAAAAGAGAAGCTGGGCAAATTCTTAGGAGGGCCATGTCAAGCTGTACTTTTTACAGGTCCAAGGATTCCAGAGCCACTGCCTGATTGTAGGAAGCTGGGTAGGGTATACAAGGGCAGGCATCCTCTGTATTAATTTGCCTTGCTTCATGCAGTCTTTAAGCATCTGTTGCACTATCCAAGGTAGGATCCTTGGCTCCCAAGTTCTGCAATCTAGAATAACAGGGTACTTCAGGAAAAAACAGCCTGAGAGGAGATGTTTTGAATCATTTTGCTTAATTCTTTTTAAACTAAGGCTGGGGAGGCAGTGCCTTGGGAGAAGACAGCAGCTCAGGGTACTGCTGTCAATCAGCAGGCCCTTTGCAGCGGCTCAGGTTTGATATGAGCATTGTGTTTATCTGCACTGAGAAGGAGGCACTGGATAATTCTCAAGTGCCATTGCCACTCGATCTTTTCACTCTTGAAGATGATAAAAGGTTGTAGGAAGGCTGCATCGTGTGTGCATGCATACACACAGGGCTTGCTGGCTGGCAAGAGCTGAACAGCTCACGCTGATCTCTAGAACTATGACCCCAAGTGCCGTTGCCCTTCTGTGGGTATGAACATTTTAAGTCAANCCAGGGTGAGTGTGGAGTCTTCCTCTCTGGAGATATTCAAAACCTGCCTGTGTCCTATTTGGGAGCCCAGAGAAGGTAAAGCTTACACCAGGGCACTGCTCGGAAAGCTTCCTGGCACTACTTGTGTGGCATTGGGAATGCAGGAATTAACTGGTACTGCCACTGATGGGGAGTCCCTGTGGTACAGGAGCCTCTATGCCTGGCATCACCAGAAGGCAATCACTGTCTCCCTTTGGGGTGGGTGAAGGGGAGAGGAGTTGGCTTTGTACTGTGTGTGCCCTCAGTGGCTCAGAGATCCTGTTAGCACTTGTGGGGTCAGTCTAGTTGCCTTTGCTAATCCTTCTCAGCTAGTACATCCTGCATTTAGCTCTGAAAAATGAACATCAGCTTCCAGAGTCCATCTCAATGTCAGCAAAAAGAAGTCATGATAGAAGCCCCAATTCATTACAGAATTCTGGTTGAAGTGCAAATTATCATTCTTTGGTTTGTTTCCTTTATGCATCAGAAAGTTTCTAGACACAAGTACCTGCACAATCTGAGGAGAAAAGGCAATCTCATTTTCAGAAATACTGAAGTCTGTCTAATTTGGTTTTCAAATGAAGAATTCCCATGGCACCCAGGAGGAATGAAGAGGCAAGAAAGGGTTGAGTGCTGGTGCTGAAGTGAGTCTACCCAGAGCTATCATGTACCAAGTGTATTTTCCAGACTCTCGGTTGCAATGTTCAGACCCCTCAGACCACGTGAGTTACTTTTGACAGATTCTTTTGACTGCATCCTTTGACATCTGAGAATGGGGGCAGCCTGGCAGTAGCTGCTGAAAGAACATTTATCCTCATCAGTAAGATAAAGCTGTCAAAGGAATCCAGAGACATCCATGGAAGGAAATAATGATTCAATATGCAAAACTAGTTTTCTAGTCCCAGAGAAAGGTAAGAGAGGCACATGTCTGAGAGCAGCATTCAGATGAATGAGAGAAGGGAGAATTGGAATGACACGGTGAATTAAATATTCTGGAGGCCTTCAAATGATAGGAATTATTTTATTTCTGAGTTATTTGCTCAAGGTAACAATTCATCAAGGATAATCTCTTTGATCACTGAAGATGCATACCTAAGATGCATACCTAGGTGCCTGCTGCCTAATACCGTGGAGAAAATACTGATGGTTTTGATAATGGATTGTAGCTGGGTCTGTGGAATAGCCAGGAGATTGAGTGTGTCACAGGAAAGAGCTAGTTTCTGGTGGCTTTTTAAGAGCTGAGTTGTATAATGTAACACAGCAACAAGTTACTAGTGATTTCCTCAAAGCAGCCCTTGGATGGGACAGAGAGGAAGAGGAATACCTTAAGGCACGGCATGAACAAGTTGCATTAAATTCACAACCTCTCTGGTGTGCTCTCAGGAGTCTGTGACCAGCAGGGAAATTGTTCCAGCTTGCACAATACAAACCTCATTGGTTTAATGTCTGCTCACAAGAAAGATAGGATTTACTTCCCTCTTTCCTGCCTTTTAATGTGTTTTAATTGAGCAGAGGGTGTTTTGTTTAGTTTAGTGGTGTTTTTTCTTGACTGAATATGTTTGAGTGCTTTCTACACTAGCAGAAAGCACCTGAGGTGCCTCAAGCTTACAANGAGTTGGCTTTGTACTGTGTGTGCCCTCAGTGGCTCAGAGATCCTGTTAGCACTTGTGGGGTCAGTCTAGTTGCCTTTGCTAATCCTTCTCAGCTAGTACATCCTGCATTTAGCTCTGAAAAATGAACATCAGCTTCCAGAGTCCATCTCAATGTCAGCAAAAAGAAGTCATGATAGAAGCCCCAATTCATTACAGAATTCTGGTTGAAGTGCAAATTATCATTCTTTAGTTTGTTTCCTTTATGCATCAGAAAGTTTCTAGACACGAGTACCTGCACAATCTGAGGAGAAAAGGCAATCTCATTTTCAGAAATACTGAAGTCTGTCTAATTTGGTTTTCAAATGAAGAATTCCCATGGCACCCAGGAGGAATGAAGAGGCAAGAAAGGGTTGAGTGCTGGTGCTGAAGTGAGTCTACCCAGAGCTATCATGTACCAAGTGTATTTTCCAGACTCTCGGTTGCAATGTTCAGACCCCTCAGACCACGTGAGTTACTTTTGACAGATTCTTTTGACTGCATCCTTTGACATCTGAGAATGGGGGCAGCCTGGCAGTAGCTGCTGAAAGAACATTTATCCTCATCAGTAAGATAAAGCTGTCAAAGGAATCCAGAGACATCCATGGAAGGAAATAATGATTCAATATGCAAAACTAGTTTTCTAGTCCCAGAGAAAGGTAAGAGAGGCACATGTCTGAGAGCAGCATTCAGATGAATGAGAGAAGGGAGAATTGGAATGACACGGTGAATTAAATATTCTGGAGGCCTTCAAATGATAGGAATTATTTTATTTCTGAGTTATTTGCTCAAGGTAACAATTCATCAAGGATAATCTCTTTGATCACTGAAGATGCATACCTAAGATGCATACCTAGGTGCCTGCTGCCTAATACCGTGGAGAAAATACTGATGGTTTTGATAATGGATTGTAGCTGGGTCTGTGGAATAGCCAGGAGATTGAGTGTGTCACAGGAAAGAGCTAGTTTCTGGTGGCTTTTTAAGAGCTGAGTTGTATAATGTAACACAGCAACAAGTTACTAGTGATTTCCTCAAAGCAGCCCTTGGATGGGACAGAGAGGAAGAGGAATACCTTAAGGCACGGCATGAACAAGTTGCATTAAATTCACAACCTCTCTGGTGTGCTCTCAGGAGTCTGTGACCAGCAGGGAAATTGTTCCAGCTTGCACAATACAAACCTCATTGGTTTAATGTCTGCTCACAAGAAAGATAGGATTTACTTCCCTCTTTCCTGCCTTTTAATGTGTTTTAATTGAGCAGAGGGTGTTTTGTTTAGTTTAGTGGTGTTTTTTCTTGACTGAATATGTTTGAGTGCTTTCTACACTAGCAGAAAGCACCTGAGGTGCCTCAAGCTTACAACAAGCTCATGTTTGTTGTGGAAGAAGTGCCTGTAAGCCTTAGCCACCTGTCAGAACCCACTGTAGCCACACCTGGGGAGCACAGACAGAGCAAGAAAAAAGATACCCTTCTGCCTTCAGTATTCCCAACTGAAATAATTAATTGAATAGCAGTAATGAGAGTGTCTGTTCCTCTGTCTTCACCTTCTAGTGCTCTTCTGGTTTGCTGTATTCCAGGGCTAAATAACAGGAGGGGAGAAGAAATCCTTACAGCTATGTAGGTCCTTCTCCTAAAACTGGGATTGCAGAATAAGGTTAATGTAGTTGAAGCTCTGGAGATCATCCAGCCCAACTCCTGCTCAAAGCACAGTCAGCTCCATCAGATATGTGATGGAGCTTTGAGTATTTCCAAGACTGAAGAACCCACGGTCTTTCTGGATGGCCTGCTCCAGAGTTTGGCTACCACTATGGGATCTGCTAAGAGACTGGCTGCACTCTTCAACAAATGGAAGACAGCAAGAAAACAGGAGGGGGTTTGGCATGTGGTTTTTGGGCTTAACAACCCCCTGTTTGTGTCATTATCGTGGGCAGTAATGAGGAGGGAGGATCTAACAGGTTGAGTTGTAGGGACCTGTGCCGGACCTCTTGGACCTGATGCTGCACAAGGTCATTTGTGCAGACCAAGCTGTATTTGCCCCCAGCAGCCTTGCCATGAACTTATCAGCCACCATCAGCACTTACTGGAAGGCTGGCACATCTGGAGGTAGGAGAAGCTGTTGTCCTTCTGGGGTATCCTGAGCCCTAGAACTGAGCTTCTGAGAGCCGGCAGCTGGGAAGGATTCTTGTGGCACTGTCTGCAGGAACGAGGGAGGGAAAGAAGGGATTAACCATCATTGCTGGCATATTTAGAGCTAGCTCTTTCAGTAATGAATAATTACTAACTAAGCAGGGCTCTTAGTGCAAGCTTCTTTCTTAACAATTTAATGAACCCTGGCTGTGCATTGTGGTGAGGAATCTCCTTTTCATTCCACACAATGAGCAAATTTTAGCTAAAAATCCAAATGGTTACTGCAGTCCACTTGTCAAAACTCGCTCTTCAAGCAAGGGTGGTGCACACTGCCTTGTGGCCTAGGCTGGTGCTTGAGAGGAGGTAACCTCAGAAGAGATGAGCAGTCATCTTGGTGCAGGGTTTGCAAAAAAGGTTTGATGGTACAGGCCTGCACTTTGCCCATTTGCTGCTTTATTATTATTTGAAGTGTAAGACATTTTCTGCAGTTCATTTGCTGCATTGAGGGAAAAGGCTGCCAGGGAATGCACAGTTATCTGCAGGACTAACTGGTACAAATTCCCCTCAGACAGTTCTGGTGGGTAATGCATTCAACATTTATTTTTCTTGTGGTGATTAAATGCAGTGTGCTTGTAGAGATGTTTGGGAGGATCTTTCATCTTGCTGACTGATCCATGTGGGCCAAGTGTTGCTATGGGACTGTCTGCCATATAACAGAAGGAAGAGTGATTCCCAGGGGATAAAACATTGGTTTTGAATGCCCAGAATCCAAGTTCTGGGAGCTGAGAGCAAAGAACCAGCCAGGACATTAGGTCTGATCTAACTCACTGTGTTTCTTGCCAGTTAAAGAACTAACTTATGGTCACTTAGAGTAATACTTCTTTTTAACCTCATAAAGGAAGGACACAATCCCCTAAAATTAAGGGTATCATCTCAGGTACCACTACCTTCTATCACTGTGCAATGAATCCTTTTTTCTGCATAGGAATAGGGAGTAAATAACCTGTACAGTTAAAGCAGCAGATATTTTTTGTGTGCATGAATGAGGCCTTAGTTATTAAAAAAACAAAACAACCAAACCCACCAAACAAACCCCCAATTGTTCACCTGTGTTCCAGCCCTTAAAAGTGAGAGTTGTGGTTTGGGGTTCTTGATACAAGCTAAGAAATGTTTGCCCTCATCTTGCACTCTCTGAAAGCAGTGGCAACATTTTTTACATTCCCTGCTTGTAAAAGCTGAAAGAGGTCAACATCCTGAGCTGATCACAGTGGTGTCCTATGAGGACAGGCTACAAGAGTTGGGGCTTTTCAGCCTGGGGAGGAGAAGGCTTCGAGGAGACCTTGTAGTAGCCCTTCAGTATCTGAAGGGGGCTACAGGAGGGCTGGGGAGGGACTATTGACAAGGGCTTGTAATGACAGGATGAGGGGCAATGGGTTTGACCTGGCAGAGGAGAGATTGAAACCGGATGTTAGGAGGAAGTTCTTTGCCGTGAGGGCGGTGAGACACTGGCACAGGTTGCCCAGGGAGGTTGTGGCTGCTCCCTCCCTGGAGGGGTTCAAGGCCAGGTTGGATGAGGCGTTGAGCAACCTGTTCTAGTGGGAGGTGTCCCTGCCTATGGCAGGGGGTTGAGACTGGATGAGCTTTGAGGTCCCTTCCAACCTAAACCATTCCATGAGGGTGCCAGATCACACCGGATCATAGGTCAGTCCTGGGGAGTAATGTTAGGGTGCCAGGCAGCCTGTTAGGCAGACCTCTGGAAGCCACTATGTGTAGTGACAATACACTGTGTCCTATGAGACATCCTTCAAATGGGGAGATCCCTCCATGCAAACTGCTGGCCTCAGCCTTTCCCAGGTGGCCTTAGTATCTCTGTTGTTTTAAGGGAAAGACTGAGCTTACTCCTAATATTTTTATTTTTTTTTTTAACCACATAATTTTAGGGGGGAAGAGACAAAGAAGGAAGTTGGTTTTCTTGTTGACTTTGAGGATTTTGCTGGTACCAGCCTCTTACATCATCATCATCATCATCATGATGCCCGGGGTAGCTTCTCTGTTTCCCAAGTGAGAGGATGGCAGTCCTCAAGCTGCTGAGTGCTAAGTGCATTTGATCAGTATCATTAGTAGCTCCAAGTAATTGATTATTGTCCATAGCTGAGTATTCAGCACGAGCACACAGCCAATGGCAGTCACTTCATCTGTCATGCCTGTATGTTCTTCTCTTCCTGAGATCTATCAGCTGTGCAGCATCTGACCCCATCAGGAAAATCACTGCTGGCTGCTTCATATTTACTGTGTGCCCATTATGTCACCTGCATTCAGCACCCAAACTGGCTGCAGTGTGCATGGGAGAAGGATGTGCAGTGGGGATGGCAGAGTTTGTAGATCTTATTTTAGTCTTCCCTTTCATGCAAACCCAAGCCTAGGTTTCTGTGGGAAGAAGGGATGGGCTTTGAAATGTACACCATTCAATTATTTTTCTGGTGTTAGTATTAATTGCAAGACTCAAAATAGGTTGATTAGAATAAGACCTCACAGAGGTGTTTATAATTCAGATTTTAGAGATGTGACTAATGAATAACAACCACAGCTAATCAGTTCTCAAAACTGATGGTAATGAGCAGAAAAGGGGGAGGAAGTCAACCTATATCTCAGCTAATGCAATTTTTTTTTTCAGTGCTGCAGTGGAGGGTGGCAAGATCTCTTAAGAAGTGTTTGACTCGGATAGAGCTCTTGATTTTTCACAGGAAAAGCAGGGTTTTGTTACAGCACTGCTTAAAGATTAGTTTTAAATAACCAGTTGCCAATTACAGCCTTTAAAATTAGGGTAGTATTTAATAGTTGGAACTGTTTGGAGACTCGAGGCTTGTTATGGCATCTTTGGGGCTTTTTATTTATAAGTTGGGTTTTTCTGCATTCATAACAGCTACAAAAATGACAGCAGTGAACACTGGAGTCCTTTATTCAGGGAATTGGCACCACAGGAGCATTGGCAGTACATTTTTTGTTCTTTGTTTCCAATATTTTTGACCTTGATCAAGGTCATTTCTTAAAGATGAGAGGCTATTATAACTCTCTTGCTCTAATCCAGTCAGTCTCCTGCCTCTGTGCATGTCCTTGTTTAACTGTGATGAATTTGCTGCTTGGAAATAGGAAAGAAGCTGAAACACATCAAATGCTCCTGAACTGGAACCCCAGTCAGGAATGATCCTTATCCACACAGAAATTGTGGTAGTGTCAGCCTCTCAAATCAGAGGCAGACATCTTCACCTGAAGTCTCTGTGTTTCTGCTGTGTGCCAGAGCCTTTGAGGAGGGAGAGAGGATATTCCCTACCAGCTCTTCAGGTCATGCATTTGAGTTTGTTGGGGTTTTTTTGACACTGGACATGTTTGTTATCACTGTGTGTTCCCTGCAGTCAAACAAATAATTCCACTGACACCAGTGAGACTGCTTGTGGAAGGGCAGCAAAGAAAGAAACTGGCCCTGGCTGCTGAGGCTTTTGTAGACGTTTCAGTGCCCCCAGGGAGGCTCTGCAGATGCCTCCTGCCTATCTGTTGGGGAAAGGGGAAGGAGAAGGAAAAAAAAAAAAAGGTTTCAGAAACCCAGTTTTGTCATTTGACATACAGCTGAACTGCTAGTTTGTACACTTTGTCTTCAGATAATGCCACGGCACACAGCTCAGTGTGGGCATGAGGATGAGGTTCCTCTTTCTGCAGTGAGCAGTGTGGTTTCTAAATAAACCTGATGTTGGAAATGAGGAGTGGTTGATACTTCAAGTACTGGGGCAAAGAGTAGCCTAAGGCCAAGATTATTCCAGTCACTTATGTCAGGGTTTGGTGAAACAAGACAGGCTGCCCTAGGTGTCTCCTGCTCTTTGCTCTGTGTTCCCACTGCCCATCATGGGCTGGCAGAGGAGCAGAGCAGCTGAAAACAGCTCTTTTGGGGGGACAGCAGGCTGGAATCAGGAAGGCCTCTTGTGCAGTCTGTTGTGCAACTACATGAACATTACTGCTGACATGGGCAAGAAAGTGGAGAGCACACCTAGAGCATCCAGGTAACCCTCACCTGAGAGGACATAGGAGTGTTTATGCTCGGGAGACGCAGCAGTTGTCTCAGAAAACTTTCCATCAGCAATGAAGCCCTCCACTTGAGAAGTATTTTCAATGAATCATTTGTGTTTCCTGCAGAAGGTTGAGCCTTTTCTTGAACAAACAGTACTAGGCAACTTTCTGTCAGGTCTCTGAAGCATTTCACATGCAGAAGCATACACATTATCAGGAGGATAGAACAGAGATGCAGAATGTTCTGAAGTGCTGAGCACGCTTGCAGGACCCCACAGATTTTCTATGGTTTCCTGAACTCAATAGAAATTACAGCTTCCTTTGGATGACACAAGCTGCTGCAACATCTCCTTCTTTGCCCAGGTAAATGACTTGATGTGGCTATTGAGACCTGCAGGATGGTTCATGATGCTTGATGGAAATTGTCTCAGTCTTACAGACTTCTGAGTAACTTTTCCAGACTTCTTTCAACCTTCTGTGCTACTACACTTTACTGGGGTTTGCTGCATCGGTGCCAATTGCAGCTTAACTCCCTCTGGGTGGAACAGCATGTGCATGATCATGGCCTTGGCTGTAGAGTTTGCAGCAGCAGGCAGAGTGCAGTGAGCACAGATCCAGCCCCACTGGCTTGCTTGCTGGCTGACATTTGTCATGAGGACACAAGCACGCCACTCGAGAATCCACAAGTTGTGGGTGCACATCGCTCAAGTCCGCATCAGACCTTGGGCCAGCGCTTGTCATGACAGCATCTGTGTGACCTTTGTTACTGGGATGTGAACATTGCCTCTTGTGAACTGTAAAGAAAGGAAGGTGGATGTCGGGAGAGAGGAAGGAGGAGGGAGCTTTAAGCAGTTTTTCTTCCTTCATCTGTGAGGCTCTGAGGATGAGAAGGTCTTTCTTCATTCTTGCAGCCTCTTTTAATTTATTTGCTGTCAGCCTTGGCAGAATAATCCTGAGGAACAGGTAAAAAGCACATGTTTTATATTGGAGCTGTGATCTTCATAAGAGCAGAGATCAGAGGGACAGAGCAAATCAGTGCAGAGAGGACCTTTAAATGCAGAAGCTTTTCATTTCTTCTGGCAGTGTGGCTGTGCGAACCCCACCTCAAAAGGAAGCGGTGTAGCCAGCACTGCCCTGTGTGCAGGAGGAGATGAGGAGAGCTGGAGGTGCAGATCATTGGTCATTCATCTGCTCAACCAGCTGCTTCTCTGTCAGGGCAGCAGCTAGTGCTGGCTGGAAACAAGCCTCAGAGCCCTATCATTAGTGGTACAATGGCAGGCCCACAGACAGCCCTTTGCACACGCTTGGCCATGGGGCGCCCTAGTCTGGAGCCCTCTTCAGCACTTCCAACATGTCCTGGCTGCTTGTACCTACTGAGCCTCCTCTTTCTCCGGTGTCTTGGGTTGTGTGCCTGCCTTCACCGGGCTGGGTGCACCACTGAGCCTTGCCCTCCAGCCTGTGTGCTTCAACCATGTTCAAGTGCCTCTACAGCATTGAAAGCACTTTTACATTTGTATTTCACTTGGGCTCTCCTTCTCAGCAGTAATGCCAGCTCAGTTAGATTTATGACTGATGATTTTTTTTCCCCCCTGAAGTCTATTGTCAGGTGTCTGAATCCATCATATAAACCCAGAGCCCTTCAAGAAAAAAGTAATTTAATAAAGGTAGAGAAGATGTTGGTTGACTTTGTCCAAAGTAGTTAACGATGCAGAGCTTCGTGTTAGAACACTTGGGCATATAAATCAGTGTGGTCTATTGGCATGTGTTTGGATCCTGGCATTCACCACCACCTTGTCAAACCAACAGAAGCTGGGGCAGGAAAGAGAAGGACATTTTCTAACAGATTTTTAACGTGCCTGCAACTTAAGCACTGGTATTTGTGTCTTAGCACCCACGTAAGAGGCTGGATGTTTGTATGGTACATGCAAATGAGCAATAAATGGTGACATTAAAGGCACTGTATGTGCCTACAAATAGCTTCCAGCTTGAGTCTAGTGACATAATAATGTCACTTCTATCTCAGGCTTGTTCAAGGCCCACACAGTAAAGCTGTGTTGGCAATGGTGTGTCAGTCCATAACGTTTACTTGGCCTGTGAGTCTTGTGTGAGAGGGGCTGAAACGTGTCTGTATTGGCAGTAAAGTGGGATAATCAATCGAGTTAAGGCAGTTCACTGCAAACAACATTTTTTTCCTAGTCTGAACAGTCCCAGGGGAGTTTTTCTGAAGCTGAGTGTCTGACACTGTGCTCTTGAAATGGAGGCAGCACGATCCTGTCTTATTTTTTGCTCCTTTTTTTTTTTTTTTTTTCTCCAAGCATGCAATGAAAGTAGGTTAAACTTGGCTGGGCAGGCTGGCTGCAGATGAAACTGGGCTGTGGAGAGCTTCCCGGTGGCTGGAGCCGTCTTTGCTGAGCGGTGCTGGGGTGGAAGGTGGCAGCAGGGCTGGCAGGGGGTTCATCTGCAGGTGCAGGGCCAGCTGAAACAGCAGCCTTGGTGAGAGGCAGGCCTGGGTCCCGCCGGTCCGAGATGTCGCTCCGGGCGATGCTGTGAGAGCCGGAGCCCACTTGCAGCCGTGCCAGCGAGGAGGTCCTTTTCCGGGCTTTGCATCTCGGTTTGAGGAAATGCTCCGTAAGCTGCACTGTTTAAGCAGTCCTTGGCTGGTGCCTGTGCTGGTTCTGCTGGCAGATGCTTTGGTGTGAGTGTGCAGATCTGCTTAGAGGGAATCTATTACACACCGTATTGAGGTGAGATAGCTTTGCTGTCTGCGTTCTCTTTTCCGTGCCGCCAGCAATGGAGAGTCTAACACTTGTTTTGTGCTTAAATCCTCTTTACATCCTTTGTTCTCTGAAGAAGCTGGATAAAACAATCTTTTGATGGGAGCTAATCACTGCAGCAGATTTTTATTTTGTCTAATTCTGTTTAGGTAGCAGGCTAGGTACTGGGATGATAGGAGTGTAGAAATCCCTGAACGGAACAGCTGGATTTTCTTTATTGAATTAAAACCTGCATTTCAGATGCTAAAAGCAATGTGGACCATTGGAATTTGACCACACCTGAGTTACAGTTGATATTAACATGCACAACTAGGGGCACAGAGGAAAGCCGCAGGTCGTCAAAGCAGTAATTTACTGCGCTCCAGCTCTGAAAGAGTTTTATCTGTCTACAAACAGGAAAGCACAGAAAGCTGAGGAACCTTTCAGAAGTATTTTTGTTCTACAGCACAACCAGGAAAGAAGTCCCATCATTAGGACAGATTTGTGCTGGAAATGATAAGTCCTTTGCTGTTAAATTGTAAACTCACCTTTTAAAGTTCCTGTTGAACTACCAAGATCCCTGTGTACTGCAGATGCACCCAGAAAACAGAGAAACAAGAGCATAGCCTCTTGTTTTACTTTGACAGTGGTTCCCTTTTTTAGTTTTCTTTTTTTTTTTGGTCTTTCTTTTTTTTTTTTTTTTTTTTTTTCATTTTATTTCCAGCAGAAGAGCAGATAAAATCAGGATGTACCAAGAAATGTTAGTGGGCTGACTGATACTATCCCTTTACATGTCCTTGGAATAAGCTCCTTCTTCCTAGACAGGAAACAGCAGTAGCTTTTAGTTGGGGTTTACACCAGTATGGCTGAGAGGAAAACTTGGACTTTTATACAGAAAGGCAAATCTAGAGGAGTATGAACAAATGCATTTAAATACCTGTTATATATGCCTGGCCTTCGTAGCACGCAAGCTACTAGGGAAAGTAATACCACTGCAGGAAGATTTATTTGTCAGCCTTTTAGTGGGACACTTATAATGAAAAATCTATTTATTTTGCTTGTCCATCAAACTACGACGTGCCTGGAGTGGATGAGTAAAATTTTGCAACTCTGCATTGAAGTAATGCAATTCCCACCGCAGCCCCAGCATCAGTCAGTTCCTGTCTAAATGGGGGAGGGGGTCTTGTTTATGCTTTGCTTTATTGCTTTTACTTGGCCTGAGTAGCCAAGAGACACCCACGGTGCCGTGATTTACAGAGCATTGCTGGTGTTAATCCCTGTACTTCGGCAGATTTTTTTTTTTAAGGCATCTCTTCACCTCTCACTCCTTGAACTACAACTTTCTTTGCTGCGAGTGCCACCCGAGTCTGGCTTAATGAGCAGGTGTGGCTGGCGGTGCAGATGTGCTCCCAGAGCTTGGTGCAACCGCCTGGGATGAACAGAAAAGAGGAGGAGGAGATGGCTCCTCTGTGTGTGCCACATGCGAGTGAGAGAGAGATGATGGGAGGGAGAGAGGAAGGGAGGGAAGGAGAGGGCACACATGATTTTCCAGCTTGTAAATCCCTGAGAACAATGAGCTCTGTGCTCTGCTCTCACTCCCAGCACAAAGGAGAGAAAAACACTGACCACAGTCATACAGGGCAGGATGTTGCCAAGCTGGAGGAGTGGAGCCGGTCATGGGTGCCATCACCTGTGCCCAGAGTAGCAGGAGCTCTTATCTCTGTAGCATAGCCTTGGGTTTCAAAGCGAATTTGGGTTGCTCTGGTCAGCAGCAGCACCCCTCCTCCTCGGCAGAGAACCTGCACGAATGCTTTCAGACTTCCCTTTGGCCCACAGTTGCAGCGCTGCTCCTGAAACACCCTCAGCCTGCACAGGGAGGGCTGCGCTGCAGGCAGCTTGGGTGCTAGCGATGAGGCAAACCTTACACAAAGGGCCAGGAGATGAGTTTTCCTTACTTGTACGTGCTCGGGCACTGAAAGCAGAGAGACCAAGTTGGTTGCTCATTACAGGGCTGGGTGCTTTTCTGCCCACGGGCAGGGTGAGGAGTTTCTTTCTACGGAGATTTGCGTTTTGACTGCCGTCTTCCTTTTTGAAATGGAGCAGTATTGGAAACACAGTCTAGGAGAGCAGAGGCCTGTGGTGTACTCAGCTTGGCCACAGCAGCCCTGGCTGTTGGGGAACGATCACCGTGAACGCGGGATTCTGGGGTGGTGCTGGGATGAAACCCTCCTGCGGTCACCTCAGACCTGAAAGCGCTGAAGTGCGGAAGAGGGGACCTGGTGAACTGCGGCAAGGGGTAATTGGGGAAAGGACGGAAAGGATTTGTGGTGGGAAGTGGTTGGCAACATGAAAAGCAAACAAACAAGCAAGGATCATAGTGTTTTGGATTGCTTTGTGCTATGAGAAATTCCTTAGGCCAAGCAGCTCCATTTATACATTCTTCTTGTAATTGCACAAACCACGAGGCTGTAATTTGAAAAACAACAACCAAACAAAAAGCCAGCAGGGGGTTCCTTTACTGCTCTGGAAAGAGGAGTCAGTTCTAAACTTTTGTTCCTCTGCAACAATACGTAGGGGGCTTTGCAGCACTTGCCTGAATGTTAAATTACAGCACTTGTTTTACTCTTTATGTCTGTGTCTCGCATGATGCAGTTTGTACTAGCAACATCTGAATGCTTTGGCTTACTTTGAAAGACTGGGAGAGCTAAGGGTCTTTCACCACAGAAAAGAAAATCCCCAAAATAGCCTTCTGTAATTTCTGAATTGTGTTCTTAGCAGCATTAGCATATAGCTGGAGTTAATTCATTTGCATCAGTGAAAAAGTCAAAGCCAGAGCAGAACGAGGACTGTTTGAAAATCAAGCCAGGAGCATCTCTGATGCAACTCAGCCTCGGTTTTCACCAGGCAGCCTGGCAGGTTGCTGGTGAACTCGGGAGATGTGGCTGCTTTGCACTCACCCACATCGCTAGCTGTGTCACACTGAAGGCAGGGGGTGTCCTTGGTGCTGGACTGGACTCTGGTTCTCCAGCCACCCTAGCAGTGGCCAGAACCACAGGACTTGCAGAGGTGATCCAGCCAGGTCTTTGCTGGATCTGTCCCTCCTGCCCTCCCAGTGTGCTGCGCAGAGGCGTTGACCCTGCGGTCCCTGCCTGCCAGCACCGCGATCCCTAGAGCCAGCACCACGATCCCTAGAGCCAGCACCACGATCGGCTCTTCTATGTCCAGAGCTGGTCTGGTCTCCCCAGGCTTAGGCTTCTTGGACCACCTAGGCATAGCTTTAGATGTTTGAAGATGCAGGTTTGTGTTTTCAGGCAGATGAGGAAGTCATCAGCCTCCTCACACTGGTGAGATCTGGGCATGTAACTCCCATGGATTTCAGAAGGAGATGGGTGCTGAGCTTGCACAGGAAGTCCTGAAGGATGATATAGTGAAGTCTCTAAAGAGGATTTCCCCACCCCCCTTACCTGGTTATCAGCTATCTTTTGGCTGAAGCAGAAGGACTGATAAACATGCAAACTTTTATCAAAGCTATAAACCTCTGTAGCTATGAACATATATACATGTATATGTATATATATGTGTGTGTGTGCGTGTGTATATATATATATATATTTTTAAATCTTTGAGACCTGTGAGTGAAGAAGGCATTGAGCATTATTATTAAACACACTGCCCTTTAGGTATATTTCCTTTTAAATTACTTGCTCTTCACTTTCTTCTGTTTAAGAAAAAGGGAGATAGGCACATTTCTGGACCTTCTCTAAAGCATGCATTATTTGACATACTTTTTAATCATGTCTGTCATCCATCTGGATGCATTCCTATGTGACCTGCCCTAGGTTTCCTTCTTTGGCAGGGGAGTTGGACTCAATTTCTGAAGGCCCCTTCCAACCCCTGCCATTCTATGTCAGTCCTAACCTGAGTTCTCCCTGAACTCAGTAATTGGTGATCTTTTAAATCCTTCTTCAGATGAGGACTTCTCCATGCCTGTGATAAGTTCTGTTCTTTTGTATCCTTTTTGAAATGAGATAGCAAGTCCTGGAGCTTGAGTGCGCACAAAGGCTTTACCTATGGCTTTACATTTCAGTATTTTCTTGCCTTGTATTAACACATCCTCCCACCCTGTTGTCTTGTTTCTCTGCCACTTCTTTGTCCTTGTGTACAGAGCAGGTGTTTTCACTCAACTGCCTAAAGTCATGGTGAAGAATTTTCCAGAGCAGTCAGGAGTTAAGATAACATTCATCAGTGTATATGAGGAAACTGCTGCATTTTATGGGCATTACCTTGCATTTGTCTACACTAAATTTCAGCTGATCAGGGGAATATTTCCTCAACATCTCTGGAAATTATATAGTTATTGACTGAGGGGAAGAGAGAGGATAGAAATTAAATGGTCACAACATTTGCTGAATATTTACTAGCGGAGAGGGAGGGCTCCTTTGAAATGAGACCAGTTTCTCACAATCTCATTTCCCTGTGCTGTTCTCTCTCTTTCTCTCCCTCTCTCCATATCAAGTGACAGGATTAGTGAAGGCATGAAAGAAATTTCCTTTACTTCATTTTGGGAAGACAGGGTGGTGAGAAGTTGGTGTTGCAGGAGTTGTGTGTGGGGACTGTTTCAGGGCTTCCATTAGCTCAGGGAAGATGGGTCCAGGTGCTTGGTCAGGGGTGGGCTGCAGAAGGTGCAGAGAGCTGGTGGCACACACTTGCCCCAAAAGTTGTGAGACCTGCTCACAGCAGGCTTTTCAGTAGTCAAGGAAGCTTCTAGAGTTAGGAGGCTGTCTCATGTTCCTCATGCTTATGGATTGTTTTCTTACCAAGCCAAGATTTTAGGAAAACCTATTTTTCTTGAAAGAAAAGCAGATTAAAACCAATACTCAAGCTTTTAGTTCTAATGCATGAAAAAATTGCATTGCTCCCTTCTGCAGACCTGTGCTTGCCTCATGTTGAGATGCTCTATGAGTATAAAACTGCTCAGAGCAGGGGCACCCACTGGGGGCAAAGGCTTCATTTGCTACCACTGTGGACTTTTTGGATCATACTAAATAATGAGAAGGGGAACTGTAACCCCTATTGGGTTTGGTTGCCCCTAGTTGTGGCACCCAGTTTTGAAAGCCTTAACCTGAGTTTTACAAACGGAAATGCAGGACCTGGAAAGTTCAATTCTGTTTGCTTAGTGTTCTAGCCAGAACTCCCCAAGCATCAGGAGCTTCACAGTTGTCAGCACTGCTCCTCTCTGTAACAAGACACGTTCTGTTGAAATACTGACCAGGAAGCTCTAGCACACAAAAGTTCATTTTCCAATAGGATTTATGCACAGCCTCGTTGAAAGCTCATTGATACTATGGATTGATAGAAGCAAGTGCATATGTGTTTAGGATATGTGTCTGTAAACTTTCTAGGCAGCCTGTGGCAAATGAAAACAGAATGTTGCAAATGTGTTTCTGTCTTTAAAGACCAAACACACCAGCTGAGCCATCTACAGCTCCTGTTGCCATCCAAGCCCTGAACTCTGCATGCTACAGCAGTCAGCCAGTTTTGAGCACCACCTCTAGCTGAAGCTTTGGCATATGAAGTGTAATTTATACTGTGTGGGCTACTTCTATGCGAAACTCTGTGTTCCTCAAAGAAAGTTTCTCCTCTTTCCTGCTGGCTGTTCTTGTGTTTGGTATGACACCAGAAGGTAGTAAAGCACACTTGTAAAAGCATCTTTCTCTCTTGAATGTGTGGTTCTGTTCATGCTTGTGCTTCTCCCTGCACGCCCATCTGCTTCAGGCTTTGTAAATGGCACACATCGCTTCACAGGCAAGGAGCAACCATGGAGAAGTGCCTGTGGCTGCTGATGAAATTGGGACTACCTGTGCAGGGACAAAGCTTGAGCTTGGCCTCTCTCCATGGAGAAGATCAGCTTGTCACACGTCTTCTGTGGCCTTGGCTGTCACACCAAGTTCCAGAGGCTTTTGGGGAGACCTGAAACACCTTTAGTATCTTTTTGTGTTAGTTTGCAGAGCCCCTGCTGCCTCACCACTGCCCTGTGGCAAAGAGTGAACTTTGGAAGGCAGAACAGTGATGGAAATGGTGCAGCACAATCCTCTCCTTAAGTACCCCAGATCTGCTTGTTCCTTCCCACTTCTGATTTAATATTTCTCCTCCAAGATGACCCCCTTCTCTCATAATATACTACTGTGCTGTCTTGTTATCTTTCTAAAATGCTCTCTGAGCACACATGTGTCCAGGAACCCCTCTGCATGCTATTAAAATACTTGGCTGCTTATCAGGTTGTGCTGTTGGAGCTCCAGCCCATGGCCTGTTGCAAGATTGGGTGTTCAGAATGCAGTATCTCTTCATCAGGGAAAGATGAAACGTGCGCATTGCCGGGTTGCTCTTGAAAGAGAAATCACTCAGGTGCTGTAATTGGAATATCCAAGTCGTGGGCTGGCTTCCTCCACCTGGGGTCCTGTTGCAACTTTGATATACAGACTTTCTCAAAAGGTTTTGAAGGCAGTAACCTGCCAGGAAGAATTGTAGCAGAAAGAGGGGAAGATCAAGATATCAAAGGGGATGGTACTGATGGAGGAGAAGTCTGCAGTGATGAGGCTCCCATGGATCTTTTCCTTTCTCCTTCCCAGGGTTCAAGGGCTCTCTCTCCCCAGTAGAAATCCAAAGGGGAAGCAGTGGTCATTAATACTTCCTGCTCATCAAGATGTGAACAGCCCACCAGAGCCCAGGGAGGAAGGAAGAGAGAGGGAGGTGTAATTTGCTTCTTTACTCTCTGGCTTCAGTGAACTTGGCTCACCATGGGTCCCTCTCTTGCTGTTGTGAAATACATCTGAATTCAGTAGTAGTATAAATGTGCTGAGTTTCTGGTCTCTGCTGAAGGGCACAGAGTGGTGCTGCCTTGCTCTTGGGCTTGCTCAGATACACGTTTCATGTATCACTTACCTACCATGCAGGGTGGTTATGAGGATTAATTAGTTAATGTTTGTACAGCACTTTGAAGACGTAATGCACTATTAGGCTCTAGTCTCTGCTTGATGCATGAGTAGAACACCCATTAATGCTAATGGAGGTAGCATGCATTTCTCAACCAGGGAATACATAAATGCTAAATATAATTTTAATTATTATTGTATTTCACAACATCACCCGATCAGGCTTTTGTAATTTAGCCTAACTTTTAATATATAATTTGTAGAAATAAAAAGAAGGGGGAAAAAGAAAAAAAAAAAAAAAAAAAAGAAAGAGGACTCTTAATTTTTAACTTGGCTTTCAAAACCCAATTTCTGCAGCCTGAAATTAGCAATCAACCTTCCTTCCTCGTGTTTCATTGTTTTCTGCTCCTCTTTGTACCCTACGTAAGGTCGAACCAGAGGTAGAGATGTCTGCATTCTGCAGTTGGCAGAGGTGTCTTGCTAGTGAGGGAAGCAAACTCACACACCTAGCACAAATAGTATTTGATTACTGCTAATTACAGTGCTGTCACACAGACAGGGGGAAAGAACGACGGCTGGCTTTGTCAAATAGCAATGAAATAACCTGCTGTCTGTCTACTGACTTAATGGCTTTAATTGCCAGCGCATAATCAAGATCTGGTGAATTTGTTTGAACATAGCAGCAGGCACCAAATATTCCAATTAAGATCAAGTTGTATAACTGGTGCTGCTCTAGCTAGAGCAGGGTTCTGGTAAATTTGGATTGTTGAGGCTCATAAATGGGTACCTGTTGGCAAGAGTCAGCCAACAGACTGGCAGCTGGGTTGGGTTCGAGGCTTTTTTCAGACTTTGAGTATCACAGAATCAGTCAGGGTTGGAAGGGACCACAAGGAGCATCTAGTTCCCAACCCCCTTGCCATGGGCAAGGACATCTCACACTAAATCAAGCTGTTTAGAGCCTCATCCAGCCTGGCCTTAAACATCTCCAGGGATGAGGCTTCCACCACCTCCCTGGGCAACCCATTCCAGGGTCTCACCACCCTCATGGTGAAGAACTTCTTCCTAACGTCCAGTCTGAATCTACCCATTTCTAGCTTTGTTCCATTCCCCCCAGTCCTATCAATACCTGACATCCTAAAAAGTCCCTCCCCAGCTTTCTTATAGGGCCCCTTAAGATACTGAAAGGCCACAATAAGGTCACCTCAGAGCCTTCTCCTCTCCAGACTGAACAGCCCCAACTCCCTGAGTCTCTCCTCATAGCAGAGGTGCTCCAGCCCTCAGATCATCCTCATGGCCCTTCTCTGGACACCTTCCAGCACATCCATAGCCCTATCCCTGTAAGTGGTTCTCTTTTTCTTTCAGTCTGGTCTCTTCTTCAGCATGATGTCCTCCACTGCAGGTTGTCTATCGTGAAACATTCCCCCCCCCTCCCCAGTCTACTCCCAGCAGAAGGTGTGAGTGAGGTCCAATCTGTGCTGTGCCACTCTGTCCCAGGGGAAAAACTGCCTCTGCTGCAGCAGCATGGCAGTCTAATTGTCCTTCCAGAAACCCTGTAGTCTAGCACATCAAAGGTGGCCTTTTTCTTCCATGTAAATGATAGAGCTGCTTTTTTCTTCCTCCCTTTTTGTCCCTCATCCTCTTGCCAGAACAGTCATTTTCAAGAAATCAGTCCCTTTCTATAGCCATTGGATGTTACAAGAGCATGGCATGAATGCTTGAATTATGTTCAGCTTTGAGAGCTGAATTCGTCTGGAACTATCTGAAGCCACTTTATTTAATTCAAAGCCTCAATCAAAGATTTTTGCTCCATCTTTGAAGGATCCTTCCTTCAGGGATTCACGCCCATTCAACCAGATCATTAGCAGCTTCTTAGGCACAGAGGAGCAGGTCCTTGTGATAAAATCTACAAGGCCATGACCCGGACTTGCCTTTGCTCTTTCATTAACTGATGAAATGGAAATCTTGCACTTCTGTGAGGCTGCTTTGAGCACTGGATCCCACAGAATACCCTTCCCTGTCCTGCTCAGGTTCAGCATGGCATTTGAAAAGCCCTACTTGTACCAAGTTCTGCCTGTTTGCCTCATCAGTTTTCCTTGAGCTGTTATCTGAGTTTCTTGTTTTCTCTGTGTGCTCTCTGTGGCTTGTGGCATTAGTCTGGATTGGTGGGTGGATGTTCTTGGCACTAAGGACTTTGTCACTGGAACTGATCTTCCCAGCTTTGGTGGTTGTAAGTCTTGCCTTGACACCAGGGGAAACAACTTGTGCTTGTCTATATGTTGGTATCTTACCTATGATCCTCTTTTGTATTCATCCATGTACCATTCAGTGCAGCTTTGCTCGACCCCAGGATGTAGGTATGATCTGTCTTCTCCCTACCCTCATGAGCCTTGCAACTCTAGGGATCATGCTCAGCAGGCATGAGCTTGAAAGCTGAAAGCATGCAGAAAACTGCAAGTTCTTTCTGTTTGTTCTGAAGGACTTCTGGAAAGTTGTAGCCACCCCCTGCTTGCTTCTGGCAAAGCTGGAGTCATTTGTGCATGTTTAGTGGGAGCTGTCAGTGCTCTACAACTCTCTGGATCAAACCTGGAGTCTGAAAGCTAAAAACAACCCCAAAATGCAGAGATGATGCATGACAGACAGATTTACATTTGCAGAAAGGCAGAAAATTAAGCCAGAGTTTTCTTCCTCCTTTTATTTAAGTCAAAGAGGAGAAGCCCAGACCACTAAACACTCTGGTACCAGTTTTGCTTCTTTTGGATGAGTCTGTGCACACGTTTCAAAAAGTTTTCAATCTTGTAATGGGTTCTATAAATGGATATTTTTAAAGATATGGATAAGCTGATATTGTAATAATAGGGTAAGGCAGAGATGCTGGGCAAGGTCAGTGGGCTGGCATATTGATGAAGCCAAAGAGTGGGAGGAATGAGGAGGGATTATGAGAGTACATTCTTTGTGCTTGCTGGCCCTGAATCCAAATTTAGATGAATTCAGGAAACTTGAATCACAAAGGAACCCACACTTTTTTTTTTTTTCCTTTTAATCAAATTTTCCTTATATTTATTTCTTTTTTTTTTTTTTCCCTTTCCCAGCTGCTCATTTTTATTGTCCAACTGAAATAACTTAGGTATCAGCCACACAGCTGTGTTACTCTCAGTGATATCACACAGAACTAAATTACATACTGTGGTTATGGACTTTCCATCTCTACCAATGCAGATGATGCTGGGACAGCAACTGCCAAACCATTGCACGTAAAAGCCACCACTTAGATGGAAAGGGAGCAGACAGTGTTCCCTGTTTCTTAAGGAGGAAACATGCAGAAGAAAACAGAGGGGTTACAGTTTGTTCTTTTACTAGAGTGCATTCCATTTTCTGTGTCTCACTGCTTTTGTTGCATCAGTAGTCCAGTAAGAACTTGCTCACGAAGTTCACCTCCGTTCTCTACTAAAAAAATAGCCAGCCTTTGGAGAATGCTGTTTCTGTTGAGTTTCCATTTCACTGGCTGACTGTAGGTGATATTGTTCTTAAAAGTTCAGGCCAGATGCTTGAAAGGGGTAAATCAGTATAGCAGAACAGCTGCTTCCACCACCTGAGGACCCCCTCTCTATCTCCCTTAGTTTTAAATCTACCCTTTTATGCATTTTTTAGCTCCAAGCAAACTTTGCTAATATCATTACTGGCAATTATATCTTCATTATTTTGTCTTGCCTATCATTTTTTTTTTTTCCAGCATTCCTGTCTTGTTTACTTCTCAAGAGCTGTCAGCTTTGGTAATTTTCCAAGTTGTCATCTCACACTTCCAAAATCACCAGATTTCTCTCCTTTGTGAAAGCACAGGCATTGAAGTGTCTTGTTCTTCCTGGCAAAGAGGTTGCATCCAGCTTTTTAAACCCCCCCTAGAACTCCCCTTTCCTTCTAATTATTTTTCCCCAGTAAGAATTAGTGCAAAGTGTGTGTCTTCAGGAGCTCTGCTAGGTAGACTTCTTGTCGTTAAAAGTTCTGCTCTCAGTCTATGTCATCTTTAATATTAATGAGGTGTAGGGATTGCTTGGAGAGCAGATGTGTGAAATCCTGAAGGTTGTTACATTGCCTTTTAAATCCAGTCAAAGACAGGACTCCTGAAATGCTCCTACCAGAGCACTGTTGAGGGGTGGGGGAAGTATGTGTGCATCAGTGGTGAGAGAGGCAGCAGAGAGCCTGCAACAAGTGACGCGGAGCAGAGCAGTGATAGGTGCCACCCAGGTGAGAATTCTTCACTGTTCAGCATTTGCCTTATTTTTGTAGTTCTCATTTTATTTCTGCTGGTAACATTTCTTGTTGAATGCCCTTCCATAGAAAACTTTGTGATTTTCCTACTCAGTTAATATTCAGATATGAAAAAAAACCCCAACCAACAAACAAACCCAAACTATTAGAGTTTAAATGATGAATAGATGCTAATTTATACATATATACTTATACTCAGAATGCCTAATTAATGATCTTCTGTGTCAGTCACAGATATGCAAATGATTATATTTTGTGCCTCTTAACCATAATTGTGTTGCCCTGTCTGGCTGCAGGTTGGGGGGAATGTTTCTACTGCAGTTTAGGAAGGGATGTGAAAGAGACTGAGCAACAAATCAACCCACAGTTAGTTAGCTCACGTCTCACGGCTGCAGCTGATGTGGCATTTTGGTGTGCTCTTAGCTTTAGAGGTGGGAATGGTGGCTGGAAAGGACCCAACAGCTTCCTAACTGTGCTGAGCAGTCAAAAGCAGGTAGGTCCTGCCTGTATTCACCTGTGTCACTGGTGGTCGTGCAGAGGAAAACCCCTCAGTCTCTAGTGAAAGGAGCTCAGGTTTAGCATGCTGAGCCACTTCTGGCAGGCCTGACAACACCTGAGTGCAGGGTGTGTGATGTGCTTCACGTCTGCCACCTTGGCCTGTGCAGACCAGATGCTGGGAGCTCTGTCAAGCAAGTGCCAGGCTGTCCCTGTTCTGTGATGGAGCTTCACAAGCTCATCTTCATGGTGGGTGAACCCAGATTCCATGAAGACAACCAACATCAGCCTCTTAGGTGAAGGGCCTGGAGAATAAATCTTAATGAAGAGTGACTGAGGGAGCTGAGGATGGTTAGTCTGAGGAAGAGGAGGCTGAGGGGAGACTTCATTGCTGTCTACAACCACCTGAAGGGACATTGTGGAGAGGTTGCTGCTGGTCTCTTCTCATAGGTAATTGGAATTGCAGGGAGGAACAAAAAGCAGCAGATGATGTGACAAGAACACAGATACAGATATGTACAGAGGCCAGTTAAAAAATTATATATGCTGTCTACAACTACCTGAAGGGACATTGTGGAGAGGCTGCTGCTGAGCTCTTCTCACAGGTACTTGGAGACAGAACGAGGGGGAATGGCCTCAAGCTGAGACTGGGCAGGGTTAGATTGGATATTAAAAAAAAAGGTTTTTCGTGGAGAGAGTGGTCAGGGACTGGAATGAGCTGCTTAGGGAGGTGGTGGAGTCACCCACCCTGGATCGTTTGGATGTGGTGCTTGGGGATATGATTTAAGGTGAATATTATTGAGTAGGGTTCTAAGTTGGACTTGGTGGTCCTGAGGGGCTTTTGCAACCTGGATGTTTCTGTGATTCTGTTGGGCAGAGGCATATTTCAGATTCTGTAAAGTAAGGTGGATATTTGCACACTCAGAGGTGTCAGAGGTTGCTCCAGAGGTGTGTTTGGAGGATCCTAGTAGCACTCTGAAGAGCTCACCAACTCCTGTCTGCTATCCAGGGAGCTGTATTTGCTCTACCTTGTTGCACCAGGGACTAAAGTTAAGTGGTGTTGGGAGCTCTTTGGGAAGCCCTAATTTCTCTCTCCTTAAAACATGCCTGCGCCCATGGCAGAGTAAAAGATTCACAATGTATTTGATTAGGGCTTGTGGGCACATTTTGCTACATAAATAATTCTACCTTCCATAATTATAGACAGCATTAATAAAAATGATGATTTTCAGCTGTGATATGTACTTGCATTGAAGCTGGTCCAAATTTGCAATTCTTGAGATTTGGACAGAGGGAAATGGACAGGGTCAGACATTTTTATGGCTTTCTGGTAGCTTGGACTGAAAGCAGCTGCGAGGGGGGAAAAAATCTAAACTTGACACATTTCATACACTTACTGACCTCAAAAAAACCCATACTTTAATCAACTAATTAGTGGAAGCTTGTTTCTAACCCTCCAGCATTTTATATTGAGATGCTGCACTGGCTAAGGGTTTCCTGGGGCTGGGGACAGCAGGAGGCTCCACATGGGGGTCTGTCAGGGCAGCACTGGGCTCTGGGCACCTTTCTGGGCATGGGTTGAGGCTGAGCTGAGATATGGACCTACGAGTGGTTGGGCAGAGCCATGAGAAGCTGGAGATCAGTCTTGCTGGGGCAGGGGCTGGTAGTCCTGAGCAGCTGATGTGGTGTCCTGGGCCCAGATGGGGTCACTGAAGGCAATTAGTGTCCATCATGTCCTGAGATCCTGAGAATTACTTTTGTATTAGACTAAAATAGACACTTGTTAATGTTTTCAACTGGACATGAAACTCCTGAGAAATCTAAAATACATCTTGTGTGTGATGGGGACTTCAGGGGAAAGTGCCTATACAACAACCTTGGGTTTTCTCTTGCCAAGCATTTTTCTTGCTGAGTATTTTATCAGCTCCTGGGTACATTTTAAAGGCCTCCCCTTGTCTCTGGTCTGTGCTGGAGTTAGTCTGCATCGTTTCACCCAAAGATGAGCACTTGGTACCTTCATGGAGGGCAGGAGCTAATCCACAGCTGGAAGGAGCTGCACAGCCCCTTGATTTAGTTGGGGCAATTAACAAGGCAGGAGTTATAAAATATGTAGTTATTTCCAAAAAGCCCTGCCCACAAACTCTATACAAAGCAGTTAAGTTTGGGCCCTAATTTGGTTGGGAAAACCTTCACAAGGATGCTTATGAGCAATTGACTCATTTAGGAGAATCAGAAAATTGGAAAAGTTTAGACACAAAATGGCTTTGCCCCACTTACAAATAAAAGGCAGCCTGGAGCCCTAGGGAATGTCTGTGCTACTCAGGGTGGTGGAGTAGGAATTTCAAGATAGTCCCTGGCTCCTTTGCGGCAGCGTTGGAACTGCTCAGTGTCTTGATAGCTATTGAGAAGCTTCTAGATCTTCCCAGGCTCTAGCAGGATGCTGAGAAAGAGGCAGACTATTTCTGATCTGATCCTGATTCCTCTTGGTATGGAGGTTTGCAGAGGTGCAGGCAGGATCTCTTGCAGATGTGCAGAGAGCACAACCTTGGTGGCACTTCTCACCACAGTGTGAGGCACTTAATGCCTTCTCCTGGTAAACTTGAGGCACTTAAGTTTCCAGGTAGGTCAAGCCCAAAACATCAGGGCTAAGCTGGTTTGAAGCACAAGGCAGAGCAGAACACGTTGTCCAAGCTGAGAGCGGCGAGGCGGAGGCAGAGCGACGAGGCGGAGGCAGCGCACACGGAGGCAGAGCAGCGAGGCGGAGGCAGAGCAGCGAGGCGGAGGCAGCGCACACGGAGGCAGAGTGGTGAGGCGGAGGCAGGGCACACAGAGGCAGCGCCAGCGAGGCGGAGGCAGCGCACATGGAAGCAGCGCAGCGAGGCGGAGGCAGCACAACTGCTTGCAACTTAGCTCACTTTCTATTATTTGCTGGAGTGTAATGGCTCCTTTGGCCACAGAGATTCACCAATCAAATGGCATTTGCCAAACTGACCATAGTAGGTGAAACCAGAGCTGGCTTACCCTTATTTGGTCAAGACACTACCAAGCACCTAAACACCTGTGGGTACCTGTTTATCACTTTGGGAGGGACATAATGGCCTTTGTTTTCCTCCTGTCCTTGCTTCCCCCATCAGCAGAAGGGTGAGGCAAGCCAGGACATCTAATAGGTCTATTAGCCTTCCAGGTTGCAGAGGGATGTGACACCAGGGCAGCTGAGAATGGGTCCTAGACTGGGCTGGGTGTGGGCAGTGCTTCTGGGCTTAAGTCCTCTCTGCGTGGGGGTGGCTGTACTTGCCTTGTTCCACTCCCAGCCTGGCATTTGTAAGCAGACAGTGGTGATTGTGCACAGCCCAGGAAAAGACTTGGGCTGAATGTCACTCCAGGGAAACTTGGATCTTGTTTCCAGTCAGGAGAGTTTGTGGCTCTGCTCTTAGCACATCTCTGAACATACCACTGGGAGTTGCATAGAGCTCAATGCAGCAGAACTATCAAATCATGGCTCCGGATTGATCCTGGGGGCTGGGACACTGGACCCTGGCTAGGGAAATGATTGATTCTGGACAAACAACCTCACAGGACAGGCAGGCAGTATGAGCTCTAATCTGGCGCTCCTTCCTCGCTTGAACAAGTTAACGACCATCATGACACAGGCATGCAGTAGCTCCCTGACACCAAAAGCTTCATCAAAGCTGGATGTGTTACTCAGCTCTCTGCACAGGGAGCCACACAGAGCCATGAACTTTGGATGAGCAGAACCCAGGCAGTAAACACGGGAGAGATTGAGTGCTCTGCGTGAAAGCAGCAGTGTGCAGAGGAATGTGCCTCCCTGTCCTCTCCCTCATGCTCTTTTCTTCTGCAAAGGGCTGGATCTCTCTTGCAAAAATGCTGACACTTAAGCATTCATTGCCATTATTTGCAGCATAAATCTGTAATTGGTTGCAGCACTTGCAAGACATGATCAGGTGCCAGTGCTTTTTCAGTGCTTGTTGTTTGGATGCTGTATGGTGTGTACTTTTATTTAATCTTGGGTATAGGGACGCACTGGAAATACAGCCCAGATGAGGAAAATTGAGGAAATTTGTTTCTTTTAGAGCAAGGTTTTGAAGTGTCCAGAGAAGAGCTATGAGGATGATCAGAGGGCTGCAGCTCCTCTCCTATGAGGACAGGCTCTCTTGAGACAGTTGGGGATTGTTCAGTCTGGAGAAGAGAAGGCTCTGAGGAGACCTTATTGTGGTCTTCCGGTATCTGAAGGGGCCTACGAGAAAGCTGGGGAGGGACTTTTAGGCTGTCAGGTAGTGATAGGACTGTGGGGAATGGAACAAAGCTAGAAATGGGTAGCTTCAGACTGGATGTTAGGAAGAAGTTCTTCACTAAGAGGGTGGTGAGACCCAGGAATGGGTTGCCCAGGGAGGTGGTGGAAGCCTCATTCCTGGATGTTTTTAAGGCCAGGCTGGATGTGGCTCTGGGCAACCTGATCTAGTGGAAAGTGTCCTGCCTGTGACAGGGGCTTGGAACTGGATGATCCTTGAGGTCCCTTCCAGCCCTGACAGTTCTGTGATTCTGTATAATCAACATTTATTTTAATAAAATCATAGACTTGTAGAATGGTTTGGGTTAGAGAAAGACCTTAAAGATCATCCAGTTCCACCCCACCCCATTTTTGTGTCATCTATATGTCTTAGCATATCTCTCCTGTGTTTATTGCCTGGGTTCTGCTCATCCAAAGTTCACCACTCATACATGTAAAAGGAGAAATGCTAAAACTCGAGGAGAAATGGAAACTGCTGCTATAGGGGCAGCTCTTCATGTGTATTGTTACAAGTTACTACAGTAAAGCTTTTCCACAGACAGAAGATTTTTCCAGGGGAGTGGCAAGAAAACCTTCCTTTGGTTCTTTCCATTTTCTAAAAAATGGCTCAGATTCAGCTTGGGAGTCACAGGAAACAACGACCTGGGCAGCTTTGTTCTGCTTGTGCCCCAGCTGCAGGAGGGCAACCCGCAGAGGAGAGCTTGACAAGTTTGCTTGTCAAACTTGAGAGCAAGTTGGTATTGCATAATCTCAGGTTAAGAACTGCTTTTTATGCTTGTCCTGCTTCATTAATAGTTCTGCTTTTGCACAGTGTTGTTGGAGGTTTTTGTTTGTTTTGTTTTTTAAAGCCAGATATAGGTATTTAAAATATGCTTATATTAGTTTAATATGCCTGTACCTTAAAAGCATGGCAAGCTTCTTCCTTCTCCCCCCTTCTCTCCTTCCTTTGCTCCCTCTCTCCCCCTTCTCTCCTTCCTTTGCTCCCTCTCTCCCCCCTTCTCTCCTTCCTTTGCTCCCTCTCTCCCCCCTTCTCTCCTTCCTGGACACCTAAACTCTGTGGTAATGTTTCTAAAGTTTCTATTAATCCTTCCCAGGACGTTTCCAGGCACTAATTTAGCTTTCAACTGCTGCTCAGAAATAAACAAACACAAACAAACAACAAAAAAAAAATTTGCTCTCAGAGTTTGAACTGCAGAGAAGTCCAAGAGGCTGCTGGAAAAAACAACCCATCCACCCCGAACGAGCCAATAGCAGGGAAAGAAATACAACACTTGTAGTGTGAAGCTGCTCTCCTTAGCTCTTTGCATGCGTCAGCCACCAAAATAGCGACGCAGGGAACAAAGCTCTATTGGTTAATGAAAGAGGAGGAAAAAGGTGAGGCTGCTCCAAGCTGTGCTAATCAGGTTGCTGCCTCTGATAGCCGCGGTTACCGAGGAAGCTGTTGCTGCAGGAGTGCAAAGTTGGAGCCTACACCTCCCTCACATTTTTACTTGTTTCTTCTCTTTGCCTGCTTTGCCTTGGCTTTGTGGTCACTTTTAGCTGTGTCAGCACGTTGGAAATTGCTGACAGTAAACACTGAAGGCATGCATGCATGCTGCTGAAAAGAGGAGGGCAAAAAAGAAAACCCACAAGGAAAATAGCCTTGGGTAAATGGTGGATTTGCTCACTCTTCCATGTTCACAGCTTCCAGGCACAGTCTGGAGCCTCTTACAAAATGTAAGGTGTGGAATTTTGTTTTCCAAGGGGATTGATGCCATTGCTTGCTTTTCCATGTGAGTTTTGATGTGTGTAGGAGAGAGGTTTGTTGTGCATCATGCTACGCACAACAGGAGAAATACGAAGGCTTCCAGGCAGAGCAGCAGCTCTAAGTGTGGAAGATCCTGTGGCTTGATTCCCATGATTGGGCCATCCCTGAGAGAACCTAGGGATCAAAGTTGGACTAGGAAGTCCAGTGTTGCCATGTCCACCTTCAGGAAGGTGAACAGTGTAGGAGCTGCACAGTGTGCTGGTCCATATTGAATGCTGTATGCTGCAGCTGGCTTGCATCTCACAGAGGAAATGCTGGGCAAGAGAGGACAGAAGGAGGTGCAGTGTTGGGCTCATCTGGGGCAGTGTAAACTAGGGAGCAAGGCTTTTCTTAGCAGTACTTGAGTGTATTGGCACACTTGATGGTGTCCCCATGTCCCTATAGCTTCTCTGTGTCCTGGTTAGCCAGCAGGCATGGAGCTGAGGAGTGGGATTCTGCTTCTACCAAACTTGCCCAGGTGCTGCACCCATCAATGGAATTGGATACAAGCCCCTTGGAGCTGCATGTCATCAGCAGCTGTGCTCTTTTGGGAATGCAGGGAGGGGGCAGGCTGCACTTAGTCACAGATGAGTTTTGCTGGGAGCCTGTTGCTATTTTAGCAGGAGTTGACTCAGCTGCTTTGGAGCCACTGCAGCTGTCTGAAGCAGTTGTAGTTCATACCTTGTTTGAGGGGCTCTGCCTGCCTGGTGTTGTGCTACCTCACAGCCAAGTCCCCTCTGCAGAGGGTCTTGCCAGGAACCATGCCACTTACCCAGCCACAAGAAGCTCCTGCAGGGCAGGCACTGCTGTGAGGGTGACGCAGGAGCTTCCTTCCTCTTCCCTTCCACTGCGAAAGTGATGCAGGATGCAGATGAAGCCTGCAACACGAACTAGAAACACAAAGATAAAACACAGGTCAGAATCTCATTTCTCTGGAGCTACAGGGCAAATTCTTTGTGGAAATTATTTTGCGTTAAGAGAAGTGTGGCCAGCAGTGCAAAGGAGGTGATTCTCCCCTTTTACTCTGCTCTCATCAGACCCCATCTGAGTCCTGTGTGGAGTTCTGGAGCCCCCAGCACAGGAAGGACATGGAACTGTTGGAGTGGGTCCAGAGGAGGCCACGAAGATGCTCAGAGGGCTGCAGCAGCTCTGCTATGAGAACAGGCTACGAGAGCTGGGGCTCTGCAGCCTGAAGAAGAGAAGGCTTCCAGGAGACCTTGGAGTGGCCTTCCAGTATCTGAAGTGGGCTACAGGAAGGCTGGGGAGGGACTATTGACAAGGTCTTGTAATGACAGGACAAGGGGCAATGGGTTTAAACTGGCAGAGGGGAGATTGAAACTGGATGTCAGGAGGAAGTTGTTTGCAGTGAGGGTGGTGAGACACTGGCACAGGTTGCCCAGGGAGGTTGTGGCTGCTCCCTCCCTGGAGGTGTTCAAGGCCAGGTTGGACGAGGCCTTGAGTGACCTGTGCTAGTGGGAGGTGTCCCTGCCTATGGCAGGGGGTTGGAACTAGATGATCCTTGAGGTCCCTTCCAACCTTACCATTCTATGATTTTGCCTTCAGCTGATGCTGTCAGGATCAGATTTTGAACCTGATGTATTTTGAGAATGTCTGTTTAAGAAATTGATTTCCAAACCCACTTCAGACTTAGTCTCATTGACACCAGTCAGCCAAGTTGTGTTTTAGTCTCAGCTAGCCCAAGACGACTTAAATCTCTGCTGAAACTGAACAAAGTCTGAAATGAACTAAGACAACCCAAAGCTGATGGAGTCTTTGCTGCTTTGCCAGCTCAAAGTGCAACGCCACGAGAACGAGCTGCTGAAAGCTGGGAGAAGAGACTGGTACTGGGGGGGGGGGCAGTGGGGGAAATCAAGGGATCTGCCTGCTTGAGCTGTCAACCCTGGCAGAGACTGCGCCTTCCTGCCGCGGTAGTGCAGTGCCTGCTCCAGGCGCCGTGCAGGCAACACCGAAACAAACCCAAGCTGTTTGTTTCTTGACACCGGAGATTACCCTGAATCCCTGCCGTAAAGCTCCCTGCCCTTAAAACCCCAAATATTTTTCAAAGCATTCCTGGGGGGGTGCTGGTGGGCAGTGCCTAATTTTGCCAATCTTGCATTAAAAAGGGGGTTGTTCGCTGGAGAGGCTTCTGCTATATTTAGCATAAAACTTCATGCTCCCGCTGTCAGGATGTGAGCTTAATTACAGCATGCTGCAAAACTTTGCTTTTGTGAAGGGTATTTTTCTGCGCTGCCTGCTTCACAAAGCGCAGTTTGGCTGCTATTTTGGTGGTGCTTTTGTAAGAGCAGCGGGAGCTGAGATGGGCTGGATGAAACCTGAGAAGGAGTCTCTGACGAAACCAGGGGCAGGAGTTGTGCAGGTCCCAGCTCCTGACTTGGCACCAGCTGAACTGAATCAGTGTCAGGAGGAAGGCGGAGATGGGTATAGCTGGGCGCTGATACTTTATTTCCTCCTCCCTCCCTCTTTTCCTCCTCCCTCCCTCTTTTCCTCCTCCCCCCCTCTTTTCCTCCTCCCCCCCTCCTTTCCTCCCCCCCCCCCCCTTTCCTCCCCCCCCCCCCCCCTCCTTCCCCCTCCCTCCTTTCCTTCCTCCCCCCTCCNCCTCCCTCTTTTCCTCCTCCCTCCCTCTTTTCCTCCTCCCTCCCTCTTTTCCTCCTCCCTCCCTCTTTTCCTCCTCCCTCCCTCTTTTCCTCCTCCCTCCCTCTTTTCCTCCTCCCTCCCTCTTTTCCTCCTCCCTCCCTCTTTTCCTCCTCCCTCCCTCTTTTCCTCCTCCCTCCCTCTTTTCCTCCTCCCTCCCTCTTTTCCTCCTCCCTCCCTCTTTTCCTCCTCCCTCCCTCTTTTCCTCCTCCCTCCCTCTTTTCCTCCTCCCTCCCTCTTTTCCTCCTCCCTCCCTCTTTTCCTCCTCCCTCCCTCTTTTCCTCCTCCCTCCCTCTTTTCCTCCTCCCTCCCTCTTTTCCTCCTCCCTCCCTCTTTTCCTCCTCCCTCCCTCTTTTCCTCCTCCCTCCCTCTTTTCCTCCTCCCTCCCTCTTTTCCTCCTCCCTCCCTCTTTTCCTCCTCCCTCCCTCTTTTCCTCCTCCCTCCCTCTTTTCCTCCCCTTCTTTTTCTGTAATTGATTTGAACTGCCATGAAGTGAGGAAAGCCCCCAGTTTATAAAAACAGTAGCAGAGAAGTTTTCTGTGAAATATTTAATTTGTCAGGTTGTTACACTAAGCAGTAAATATGCCCTAACTGGCTGGAAGAATCAGTGTTTTCTCTTTGGCAAATAGTAATCTAAATGTTAAATTTGCTTTTATTTCCCCCTCTTGGTTTTTAAAAGGAAAATCAAATAATTGGCCAGATGTCTTTGAGATTTGATGATAGATTAGGCAGCACAGAAGCCTGACACCTACTAGAATGCCTCCTTTCTGTAGAGCTTTTATAATGTAACAATATAAATTCAGGTATCTAAGACAAACAATTTTTCTGCCCCTGTGGGACTCACACAAATTTCTCCTATTAGCATGGCACAAGGAATTCTATTGAGACTGCTCACCTGATGAGCAGAAATCTACACAAGTGGCATTTGGAAAAATCCCAAAAGAGAGAGAGAGACTCTGGTTGGAAATAATAATTGAAACCATTTTTAATTTAGACAGGACCACGTTCAAAGACATTCCTGCATCTTGCTAGAAAATTATTGCTACAGTAACAAACAACCCTGATGGCTGGGGGTGGGCAAAATAATTCAGGAGCTCAAGGTGGCATTGGTGCTGTGGTTCTTGGCTTTGGCAGTGTCATGGCAGCCCTCCCCTGAGAAGTGTGCTCATTTTCTAGAGAGAGGATGAAAAGCTCCCTCATTTTCTGTGCACTCTGAGTTCCTCTCTTTCCACAAACTTGCTTGAGTGGCAGAGCTGTCTGAGGGTCAAACAAATAAACCTCACTTGTCCCTCCTTTCCCTGGGATCTTGGACTCCTGGCTCAAAGAAGATTTCTCACAGTGAAGAAAACAACTTGTTGAGATGAACTTATTAATTATGGGGCAAATATTGATATTCTGATTCCAGGCTTATCTATTCTGAGACAATGTAAAACCAGAGCCAAGACCTTTATAACTCTGTTTTCACTTTATTGTCAGCATGCCAGGACAAAAGTGGCATCATCTGGGAAAGTATAATGAGCATTTTGCCTAGAGTGTCTTTGGTGTGTTATGTTTAAAGTGTCTTAGGTTATGTCTAAAGAAAAACCCTTTCTGTCAGTGAGGTCTAAGCATTGGTCCCCAGACAATTCGTGCTGCAATTAAGGATTACATAACAGCCTGATTGTTATGGGTCAGAATAATAAACTTGTAAGGATTAGTGGAATATTTGGCTGGGGGAAAAAAAAAAAGGAGACTGAGTGTCTTGTCTTTCTGTGGGCTTGGCAGAGAAAACTTCTTGCACAGAGGACCAAAGGTTTTGGAAGAAAAGGACTGAAATGTCTGAAGCTGTGCCAGGGGAGGTTTAGGTTGGACGTTAGGAAGCACTTCCTCATAGAAAGGATGATTAGGCACTGGAATAGACTGCCCAGGGAGGTGCTGGAGTCACCATCCCTGGAGCTCTTGAGAAAAAGGTTGGACGTGGCACTTGGTGGCATGGGTTAGCTGATGTCATGGTGTTAGGTCATAGACTGGACTTGACAGTCTCAGAGGCAGATCCCTCAGGAGCAGGAGGGTGATTATCCCCTTGTACTCTGCTCTGGTGAGGCCACACCTCGGGTGTTGTGTTCAGGTTTGGGCACTGCAATACAAGAGAGATGTGGAGGTGCTGGAGTGGGTCCAGAGGAGGGCAACAAAGCTGGGGAAGGGCCTGGAGAATAAATCTTATGAGGAATGACTGAGGGAGCTGGGGATGGTTAGTGTGAAAAAGAGGAGGCTGAGGGCAGAGCTCATTGCTGTCTACAGCTACTTGAAGGCACATTGTGGAGAGGCTGCTGCTGGGCTCTTCTCATAGGTAATTGGAGTTGCAGGGAGGAACAAAAAGCAGCAGATGATGTGACAAGAACACAGAGATATGTACAGAGGCCAATTAAAAAATTATATGTGCTGTCTACCACTACCTGAAGGGACATTGTGGAGAGGCTGCTGCTGAGCGCTTCTCACAGGTACTTGGAGACAGAACAAGGGGGAATGGCCTCAAGCTGAGACTGAGTAGGTTTAGATTGGACATTAAAAAATAAGTTTTTCATGGAGAGAGTGGTCAGGGACTGGAATGAGGTGCCCAAGGAGGTGGTGGAGTCACCCACCCTGGGTGTGTTTAAAGGTCTTTTGGATGTGGTGGTCAGGGATATGGTTTAAGATGAATGTTGTTGAGTAGGATTCTAGGTTGGACTTGGTGATCCTCAGGGGCTTTGCCAACCTGCATGTTCCTGTGATTCTGTTTCTGTGATTCTGTCTTTTCCAGCCTCACTGATCTGTGAAATGAAGTTTGTCTTCATAGAACATATGTTTTGATTAATAGGTTGCCTAGGACTTCAAGTAGATGGCAAAGCAGAGAATTTCTTTGCTAGCCACAGCTCTAGTTACATGAAGGTATTTCCTCTATGGATTGGACTGGTTGTTGCTGAGCCACAGTGGCCTACTGAAGCAGGCTGAGCAGAGGGTTTCATAAACAGAAGACTTTTACCTACTGTTGGTCTCTCCTCATCCCATCTGTGGTCTTTGAGGGCTTCTGTAGCATCTGTGTAAGAGGCAGTTTTAAGTGAGAGTGCTGTGGTGTGTGTTTTTCCTGAAAGAAAGAAAATCTCCTTGTTCCTAGTCCCAGTATACTGCTTCAAGGTGAGCTTTACTAGTGGTTATCATTATCTACTCAGTGTATCCTATTGTAAGGTTACTTGTAGCACCCTAAAATCTGATCTGGCAGGAATGGCCAAGTGGAACATAGGCACCTTGAGGCTGCCTGTTCTCCTTGGAGAAGTGTAGGTGGGTGGAAAGGAGAAGCAGAGAAGCACTGGAGAGAACAATGTTTGATCTACCTCCTCCTTCCTATGAGTTTGTAGTGCTGGAAACTCCAGCCTGTTTAGGGTGTAAGTCTTTTCATCAGAGACCAAAACTATGACGTGGCCCAGCTGAATGTCACTTCCGTACCCAGACCCTGTGAGAGCAAGGCTCTGGTTTTACAACACACCCAGGATGGACTTCAGGAAGCAGAGAGGTCAAGGACTGCCTGTTACTAGTATGCATTCATCAGACTCAAAATTTGATTGAGCAAATCAGATCAGGTAAATATTTAGCAGACAGAAGCTGCCCAGCCTGTAAGCATCAGGAGTATATGATGTGTGACAGGGCAAACCACCAACAGCTGGCCAAAGGCCCAGCAAATGCAAGCACAACAGTGCAGGGCATTCACTTCTCTGATCTGGGGGGGCACGGCCTCCTTGGCAGAGCCCCAGCTGCTTCTGCCAGCGTGCAGGGGAGCAGCCAGGCTGGGCAGGGGGCTGGCCTCATCAGCTGAACAGGGCAGAGAAGAAAAGGGCATTCTCCTCTCTCTGCCTTCTTAAAAGCAACACCGGGTGATGCTTCTGTTACTTCTGACATGTTTGAGAAATAAGCATCAGTCGGGGCTAGAGAAGCAGAGCTAGAAGCACCAGCACAGTCTTTGTGTACTTTTGCTCCGTGGGGTTTCCTCTTCCCTCCTGTCACTTAATTCTTCTGAGGAGACTTTTCTGACTAAGACAATAGCAGGCTCCTTGGCTGCTGGCTCTCTTTGTGTCAGCTCAGCAGCAGGGATGCTTTGTAAGCCAGAATGAAGATAAAGTCCCGGAAGACCAAGGAATCCAAATGAGGCAGGGGGGCTGCCCGCAAAGTATAGCTCAACTTTTCTTTCATTTTGTGGCATTCACAGCTGGGTCGTGGTCAGGGCTGACACAAGACAACTGATTCCCGGTGGATCTGAGTCTTTGCCACTGTGTGTTGCTTGCGAAAATCTGCCAACTTCCCGAGGTCTTTCTGGCCAGTGAGGAGTGGAGTAGGCAGGAGCCGCTGCAGGAATTCACTGCCAAAATCTCCCTTGTCCTACCCATGATGTCTGTATTGGATTTGATTTGCAGCTGTTCCTCAGGTAGGGGATTTATGTGAAGTGCAGATCAGAATCCAGGAATGTATTCAGCACAGGAATATTTCAATTCTGGGAACTGTGGTTCCGAACGATCGCTTGTTCAAATTGCACAAAAATAATCCCTCAACTTTTATTGGAAGGGCTTCAAGGGAAGACCTTGAGCAGATTTATGCTGTTTCTTTCAATCTGTACAGCACTGCTGCTGCTAGAGACTCTGTGCTTGCCTGCAAAGGAGAATGGCAGACAACACAACACATACACACATTGCAAAGCTTGTCACTTCCACAGGCAGAGCTATCAACCTGGCTACTAATATAGAAGTGCCAAGAGGAGCATTATACTTGTCTGGATTCCTTTCCTCTCCTAAAGCTCTTTACAGCATCTCCTTGTGCAGAATAAATGCAGGGTGAAGGCACAACTGAGCAGATGCAAATCAAATAGCTAGCAGAGACCTGAAACGTGTAGTGAACTTTCTCACACATCCATATGCTTCACCGTGTGCTGAGACAGGGGGAGGAGGCTGTTAGGAGCAAAGAGATACGTGGTGGTGTTTCCTGAGTGAAAGGACCACCCCGGCAGCATCTCCAAGGAGGTGTAAGCTGGAGCTCTCTGGGCCACCGTGGGGTCTCTCTCCTGTTTCCGTGACTGACAGCTTGAAATTCCACCCCCTGGGCCAGTAACCTTGTCTTCTGTAGTGGAGCCTGCACTTGCCCTACTCAGGGTCTAGTAACCAAGACTAGGGATGAGAACCACCACTCCTCTCCACCACTCTTTGCCTCACTAGTTTCTCTTGCTTCTCTTCTTTTGGTTTCTCCATCATGGAGGCAGAGCTGCCTGTAGCAAGGTACTTCCTTTGGAGGCCTGGAACTGCACACAAAGCATTTTTGTCTACATGTGGCTGTTTAGATTTCTAATCTGATGAAACCTTGCTCCAGATCCTCCCTGGAGGAAATGAAGCAGGAAATGGCATTTTCTCCATTTCCTTTACCTCAGAGTCACCCTGAGCATCAGCTGAGGAGATGACACTATGCCTGAGAAACATTTAGGGGAATTTTATGCCTCCTTAGGTTTTTCTCCTGACAGATGTAGGTCCTGTCAATCCCTCCAGTTATTTTCCTCAGAAGTGTGAATTATAAGAATGTTCAGGGGTTTGGTTTGGTTTGGGTGTTTTTTTGATCTAAGCAAATTACAGACCTTGGATGTGCAGACATCAATTTATTACACTTTTACTTCCACAATATTGATTAATAAAAAATTATCTCCATTGTGTAGGCCTGGGCTGTGGAAAAAGCTGTTTTGTTCTCAGTTTGGGTGTACTCAAACCATAAATGTATAGCTATGCTGTCGTGGTGCATTTTGTTCAGGGGCCTTGGGAAGGAGGAAATTCTTGCTGCTTTCAGCCTTACTGTGCTTTTAAACTATCTCCTTGAGTCAGATCTCAAAGATGGAAACCAATCAGTCCCTTCAGAGGTTCCATTTTTAAACCAAATTGTGAAATGTTTTAAACAAGTAAGTGTGCTATGTATGCCTTCAAGTAACAGAAACCTTAAAAAATTAGTAGTAATTTCATCCTGAAAGGAAAACCTCTGTGAGAGTTGCTCTTCAGTGGCATTGTCTGCATATCTCTCCTATTGCTTGTGCTGCTCTACACATTGCAGGGCTGAGGGCTAGATTTTGGTCTGCAAGGAACAAGCAAAATATGGAAGTCGCTGAGGGGAGGCAGACCTTGAAGAAGAGGAGACTATTGAGTCCCTTGCTTGAATCCCAAAATATCTCCTTACTGTTTTGCCACCAACAGATGGGAAGGCAACGGGTGGCAGATCCTCTAGTCACTGTGCCAGAGTTGAGAGTGAAAATAGCACCTAGCACACCTTGAGTTATTTAAAAGCCCAGTCTCTCTTTCATGGAACAGCTCCTGTGCACCTCAAAGGTGAGGGCACTGCATGTGTCAGCACCCAAAGCTGATCAGCTCACTAGCTTGGTGGGGTCAGGAGGCAGGAAAGCCTGTGCTGGTGTTGAGGGCTGAGCAGTGTGTCAGGGTGCAGGTGAAGAAAGAGCCTCATCTCACACTGAGGTGATTGTGGGCATGCAAAGCTCTGCTTTGACTGCAGCTAACGCTCCTTGTAGGATGCTGTGGCTAGACCTTCCCTCAGGATTCTGCCTTCAACTTCCTAGTGAGGGCGAGTGGGAAATCTACCTTCCCTGTCAATCAGAGTTCCTTAAGTAGCAGCAGGAGGACAAAACTGGCAGGATTCTTGTCAGTTTGGCTGCTGCCCATAGAGTACTGATTACCATTAATGAGTCTTATTGATTCCACTCTGCAGCTTCTTGGGAACAACAGGAGAATCCTGTCTGCAGACTCAGAAACTCAGCGTGGCAGTAGGGTCAGCTTTGGAAAGTTATCTTTGCAGTCACAAGGGTGGGATTTTGCTGCTGCTGCTGTTCTGCTTTGTTCAAATTAAAGGCCAGGTTCTGCAGGAGCTGGTGATTTTGAGAGCCACATCCTTCCCCAGTCTCATCAGGAAATCATTGCCCTGGTGAGGAGCTGAGTGGGTTTCTCCAGCCATCACAGAAGACATTCTCAGCTTCAGGAGAGGGAAGGAGTAGTGTGATAAGACTCTCTCGGGGATCTCTGGCTCTGATGCTTTCAGGACAGCCTGGATTTTTTGTTTGTTGTGGTGCTGGTGAGCTCAGGCTGCTGCATTGCTCCACCCACGAGGATTGGTGCTCTTTGCCCTGCCTTCTGAGCAGCGATCCTTGATGTAAGAGGTGTGGAAATGAAACCTGCAGATCCAAAGCCCCAACATGAAGGGTAGTGTGTGGAAGGATTCCCCCTTTACCTAGACATGATGTCTCCAGCTCATCCTCCCCCACCTCTCAGCCTTGGAGAGGAATGCCAACAAAAGCAAAGGCAGTTTGTTTGTTTGCGTTCTGCTGTAAAACTGAAAATAGGGAAGTTACTGTGAAGGGTTTTATTATTTTTTTTTTTTTTTTTAAACTAAACAGATGTTTCCCATCAGGGTTGGGCCTCTTTTCCCCCCTCTTGGTTGAAAGCCCCTAATTTCTGTCAAAGCACCCATCAGACAGTCACTGTTTAACTAGATGTACTTGGGCAACAGAATGCCACCAGCGGTGGAGCCCAGGGAAGTTTGCAGCTCCCAGAGGAGCTTTGGAGTGTGGAAGGCTAAACCTTGGGATTAACTCCATCCTTTTTCAACAAGTGTTCTCTTAAACTGAAAAAAACAACCCAAAAAAACCAGGAAGCAGTCTCCCCCCACAGACAGCCCTAAGAGTAGGCAGAGCTTCGTCTCCCTGCCCTTCTTGTCTCGGTGGTGTGAGCAGCAGCGCCTCTGGACAGGAGCAATGGCAGCCCAGTGGCGTTTGTCCTTTGGTAATCAGTTAATTGGCACAGGCCTCCACCCTGCAGCCTGCACTTCTTAGCATCACACTGGATTTCTGACCTGTGAGAACTTTGCTCTGAAGCCACAGCTTGATCCTTAAGCCCATTAGCCACATGCCAGCCCTGGGCGGGGTGGTGATGAGTAGCTCTGGGCATGAGCAGGTAACTAGTTGAACACTGCCAGCCACATTCTTCCACGGAGCACACCTGGCCCCCAAAACTGGAGACTGGACTCTGAGGATGGCAGTTTCCCTCACAGGGATCTCGCCTGGTTTTCAGCCTTCCCTCCAGTGCTGAGGGGAAGGGCAGGTTTTAGCCCCTGCAGCAGCCAGAGGTGTGGGACAGAGCCAGGGGCCCAGTGCCAAGCTTGCTGGTTTGATCTGATATGGCAAATCCCTTTTTCCTAGGTTCCTGAGGGTAGCTGTGGCCACAGTAAGTGCTTGGAAAACTTAATACTTCACTTGCAAAGCTGCCCTTGGAGTGAGGCCATCTTATAGAGTCTGCTTAAAATAAAGGAGGGGGGAAAAAAAAGGAGGGGTATAAAATGGAAAGATTCTCTCATTCCCCCATCTCTTTATCTCTCACTTAAAAGTAAAGGAAGTAGAACATTTTAAAGCAGCTTTGTTTCTATGGATTAAATGAATTGAAATAAAGCTGCTCCCTCCCTTGATTTTCTGCCCTCAGCCAGGTAGAAAGCTGCTCCATTGAAATATTGACTATCATTTGTCTGAGGTTTGGCATTTTTTCATCTCTCAACGAAGCACAGCTCTCTCTTTTTTTTGGTTACCATCAACCCTCTGTCATAGCTGTTCCCATGTAACACTTCCCCTTTGATATGCCAATGACTTTGTACAGGGGAAGGACCTTTACCAGAAGAGGAATTGTTTCAAGAATTGATGAAGGGTGAAAAGAAATTGGCAGCATATCATTTAAAAAAAAAAGGAGGAAGGGATGGGGGGAAGGAAAGGCAGCACACCTTGGCGGGTGGGTGGAGGGGGAGGGAGGTGGCTGTGAAGGCAGGAGAGAGCACTGCTAACAGGCCAGCTTAAAGCCCTCTTAACAAGGTGCAGTTGCTCTCCCCAGCTCCTCCATTGATTTCCTCCTGCCCTCCACAGGCCTGGCTGCAGTTGAAACCTTGTGTCCTCTACGTGAGGCCGAACCGAATCAGATTTTGCTTTTAGTTGTTCGATCAAATTCTCCTTCCTTGAGCTTAGAAGGCACGCTTGGGACTTTATAGTAATTGCCTCCCCACGCTGAACTGCTGATACCTTTATTGGATTGGCGTAGGGTTTCAGAGGACTGTGTTTAACATGCAGTGAGCCGCAGCAATGCAAACAGCTCCAGTGTTTAAACAAGCATCCATTAGGCCAGGAAACAAGACAGTGCCAGCCCATTTGGTGCTCTTTAGAGCTGGCAGCTTAAGGGGAAGCGATGCAGCAGGGCTTGCTTGAGGGGGGCTGGATTGGGGGACACAGACACACACACACACAAACGCACTGTCAGGAAAACAAGCAAAGCATCTCTGTGGGTTTGTGAGAAATGAGCCGGGGGTGGGAGGGGGAACTCGCGACTGGGGACATGTGCAAAGCTCATTAATATCTCATTATGTTCAAATTGCCGTCTCCCAGCAGATTGGCATTAACGTGTGATGTGCTGGAGGAAGGGGCAACAGGAGAGCAGCAGGGATATTTTAAGCAAGCTGCTGCTTTTTTAATTTTTTTTTTAAAATTTCTTTTTTGCCCCCTTTTTTTCCTGTTTTCCTCTTTTTCTTCCTTTACATCGGAGAAGCAGGGAAAATCCTGCGTGCAGGGCAAGGCGCCAGCAAAGCACAATGATTTGTGCACCAGCCCAGCACAGTGCACTTCATCAAACAACAGCAGTGCTCACTTGGCCTTATCATCATAGGAGCCACCAGCATCCCTCAGCCTTTCTAATAAACCTCCTTTATTTTCAGGAGTGCTTAACTCAGCTGTAAAATTTGGCTCGGGTGTGGAACTTCCAACAGTCAGGATCCCAACCCAGGAGTAGTTCCCTCTACCCCCCAGCTGGATGGGTTGGGGAGTGCAGGGGGTAACTTTGACATTTGTCTCCCTCCTGTAAGTCTGTGGATGGGATGCTGTCAGAAATCTTTTTTTTTTCTTCTCCTGCTTCTATGCTGAAATAGCTTTTGTTTTATCCTTAGCTGGAGCATTGCAGTCATTAGCTTATCAGCTGATAAGCTGCAGTCATTAGCTTATCAGCTGACATCAGCACCCTTACTGCCTTCTGCAGGACCACATACATTTTTCTGATGAAATCTTGGCTGCCATGTTCCTGGGAACATACTCATTAGTTCTAGGGACAGTTATTCCTTGACTTTCTCTGCCTGAGCATGTAAACCCTCTTTAGAAGGCAGCTCCCAACAAAGACTTATCCAAAAAAAAGAACAGTGAAGGACTCTCAATTTCAGTATCCAAAGGGGACCTACAGGAAGGCTGGGGAGGGACTCTTTAGAAGTGGCTGTGGTGATAGAACGAGGGGCAATGGTTTGAAACTGGAGCAGGAGAGATTTAGGTTGGACAGCAGGAGGAAGTTCTGCACGGTGAGGGTGTGGAGAGACTGGAACAGGCTGCCCAGGGATGTGGTTGAAGCCTGTTTCCAGGAGACATTCAAGATCAGACTTGACATGCCCCTGTGCAGCCTGCTGTAGTTGGAGGTGTCCTTGCTGACTGCAGGGTGGTTGGACAAGATGACTTTTGAGGGTCTTTTTCAGCCTGATGCAATCTGTGATTCTGTGACTTTCTGCAGCAGAGCCTGCTCCCAGTTGCAGAGCTGCAATTTTTTTGTTGTGTAGACCTGGAGGCACAAGAGGGACAGAGAGTGTACTTCTGGGGTGCTCTGCAGCCCCAGACTTCAGTGCAAAAGTATTTTACTGATGTGTGCCAATGAAACCTGTGGGGTTTGCATTTCTGCAGGCACCCAGTCCAGGCTACTGTTGAACATCATTTTAAGAGGTGCTGGTTTTGAGGAGATGTTTACAGCCAAACAGTAAGGAAATCATTTTTCTTCAGCTCCTTTTGTGCTACAAAAGCAAAACAATGGTTAAATTAGCTCTGACTCCAATGAAATGCTTGCAAGCCCATAGATCTTAGTTCAGACTGCATATTATGTTTGAGCTTTATTACCCAGGCTATTTGTTATGTGTTTATCCATCCCAGTAAACTTTCTTTCACTTTTATGGAACAATATTGGAGCCCTCCAGTGGCCAAAGGAATCATTCTGAGGAGTGGAGTTCAAGTTCTGTCAAGGAGGTTGACTTTTTTTTTCCCTTCCCTGTTAGAAGAAACACCTTAATTTTGTGATCTTTTTATAGCCAGAATGTATGTAGAGTTTGAGTCACAGCATCATCTGTGAAAAAGGAAAGCTGGGGAAGAGTTTCTTTGGATATCTAGGATCTCTCTTGTCTTAATGAGTTGATTGTTTGAATCAATTAGATTAGATGACATTTTCTAAGAGGATCCCATAACCCCTATGAAACAGAGAAAATACATTTTGGAGGATCATGATAACTCAGGTTTCCTGAAGTGTCTGTCTCAGTGCTGTGACTTTCTGATTTGTGATGTGGCTGATCTGTTCTCTGGCAAAGCCTATTTTCTGTACATGATGTTGTCACTCCCATCAGGGGCCTGAGCAGGCTGAAGAGTTCAGCCTCAAGGCTCCCTTGGCTGCTGCTCCCACTGGCATCTTTCACTTTTCATGACCTTTCAGAATGATACCCTCTCTGTGAAGGAAATGTTGTCTTTTTAATAGACAGAGATACATAGTATGCCCTGGATATTAGCAAGAAGAGTTCTCCTTGTGAAGAATGTTGAGATCCTCTAGGAAAAACCAGCAACTAAAATCACTTACTTAAGCCTCCTCATGTTTGATGTGATGATGGTTATCACAGTTCTGTCCTTTATCTGCTTTTTGGGTTCAGCATCTAGGTAGGTCAGTTATGCTTGAGTTTTGGGAGGAGGTGCAGGATGACCAGGGGAGGAGGAGAATTTATCTTTTAATAGGGTGACCACAGTTTGGTGTTCATCTTGTGTTCAAAAAACAGTTAAGCAAGTGCTTAATGTTGTTATTTCTGCACCAAATCCTCTCTTTGGGTCACTGGCAATGAGTTGGTACCACTTAGCATGGTGTAGCTGTGGCTTTATGCCTTAGGATGCCCTAGAATTATGCCTATAACATGCACCATTATAAACAATGCTTCAGAACTACAACATTCAAAAACTGGTAGAGGGAAAGTTTCTGTTTGTTTGCTTTATTTTAGTAAAAAAAGTTTCTAAGTAGCTTTTCTTCTGCAGGTGCTGTCTGGGTCATCTCAAAAGTGTATTTAGCTCAGTGTTGTCTTCTCCACAGAAGTCAGGAAGCAGAGCAGGCACAATCAGCCTTCCCTGGCATATCTGCCCATCCTCCAGCTGTCACAGGTGCAGGAACCACTTGCTTGGCCCCACCTGTAGGCAGTTTACTTTTAAAACCCCCTGCATATGACAGTTTCTTCTTGTTCTTGCAGCAGAAACTTGTTGCTTGCACTGTAGATGGGGGCAAGTTATGCAATTTCCTCTCGTTGGCTGTAACTGGAGTTCCTGGAGCAACTCTGGGCATTGTTTCCTTTCATGTTTTGGTTTTTTTTTCATATGAGTTTGAGAATTGGTGGAGGAGATGAATGCCCAGCTCCAACTGACTTTTTGATGAAGGTACAGAAGAGGTGAGTTTTCCAAAACCCTGTAAACACCAGTAGAGCTGGGAAGAAAGGAGTCAGATGGGGAGAGGCTGACTGCAGAATGCGGATGTGCATGGAGAGCGGAAGCAAGGAGAAGCTCTAACTGTCAGCAGGAAGGTTAATGGTCTAGAGCCACTTTGCCTTCTGCAGTGCAATACAGGAGAGATGTGGAGGTGCTGGAGCAGGTCCAGAGGAGGACAATGAAGCTGGGGAAGGGCCTGGAGAATAAATCTTATGAGGAGTGACTGAGGGAGCTGGGGATAGTTAGTGTGAAACAGAGGCGGCTGAGGGGAGACCTCATTGCTGTTTGCGGCTACCTGAAGGAACATTGTGGAGAGGCTGCTGCTGGGCTCTTCTCACAGGTAGCTGGAGACACAACAAGGGGGTATGGCCTCAAGCTGAGACTGGGTAGGTTTAGATTGGACATTAGGAAAAAGTTTTTCATGGAGAGAGTGGTCAGGGACTGGAATGAGCTGCCCAGGGAGGTGATGGAGTCACCCAGCTTGGATGTGTTTAAAGGTCTTTTGGATGTGGTGCTTAGGGATACGGTTTAAGGTGAATGTTGTTGAGTAGGGTTGTAGGTTGGACTTGGTGATTCTGAGTGGCTTTGCCAACCTGGGTGTTTCTGTGGTTCTGTGGTAAGTTGTGGGCAAGACTGAGATCTCAACTGGGGAACTGACAAGAGAGTTAAAAAGACAGGACTGTGCAAGTGGGAAGCAAATGTTCCCCACCTGCCCGAAGCACATCTCACACCCAGCTCGCCGAAGCCTTTCATAATCACAGGGAGCTGCTGCCACTATTGCTAGCTTGCCACGTGTGTTTCATAGCCTCCTCTGATGGCTGCTACCACACACATGGTAGCAGAACTATGGGAGAGCAGAAAAGACAGGAACCAATTGTAGCACAGGACAACAACACGAAGCAGTTTTATCCTCAGGGACTCCTGCCTGCCTTTCCTAACAGATATTGGAGTGGAAGCTGGGAATGCCGGAGCACACAGGCTGTCTGCAACCCTGCTGTGCTGCAGGGACCAAGAGGCAAATCTGTATGGGTTTGTGGTTCAGTTGAATCCTTGTGGTTTTGAAGCTCTACTAGACAGTGGCTGCATGGAGAGACGAAGTTCCCAAGAAGGGCTCTGTGCCCTGCCGTGTTCCCTCCGCAGCTCCTCAGGGAGCCCTTTACTCAGTAGCTTGCTACTGGTAATGTTTCCAGGCCCTGTGTGGAGACAACATCCTGAGGTGGTTTTATGCTGCTGTACAAAGAGACAGGGAACACTTGAGGGGAAAAATATCTGCTCTAGTTTCAGGCATTGCAGTCTTTTCTCATTAGCAGGGAGAGGAGAAGGCTGGCACTACTGTACTGATGAGTCAGGAGAATCATCTGTTTGCAGTGTCAGATGCTTCTAAGATGATTATTGTGGGTCTGAAATTGGAGTTTGGTGATACCAGAGGGCTTTGGCTTTGGAAAAAGTTTAAAACAACATAAAAAAAAAAAAAAGGAATAGTAGTGACTGATGTCCCCAGCCATACTGAGACCACAACCTCCTGCCAATCCTGCTGTCACCAGGACCCGCAGGACTCAAGGCTGGTTCTTGGCCTCAAGTCTTCCACCTGGCACTGAAAAAAAGTCAGTCTTGGGCAGCTGTGCATTTTAAAGCTGGGCCCTCAATGTAACTCTGAAATATGCTAATTGCCAGGCTTTTGTTTTCATCTGAGGGTTTTGAAAAGCTTAGAAGAGAGAAGGAAAAATAAAAGAGTATTGTAAATAGCCCTAGGAAAAACCTCAACCTGCTGCCCATGTAATTTCCTTTAAAAACAAACTTTCCTGCTGTGGGAAGCTTTATCAGGCAGCAGATTTGCACACAGTCCTATATGCCCCCATACCTACAGGGGTTTCCATCATTTCTTAGGCATGCTTGTTCATTGTTGGAAGTTGTTAGCAAGGCTACTACAGCTGTTAAGAAGGAAGAAGTGCTTGCTTACCCCAGAGCTTGTCTATATTTCCCTATCTCCGCATCTAATTCAAAATACTTTTACTTCTCTACAGATTTTGCTCACACTGTCATTGTTACACTCTTTATCTGGAATTTAACCTCACAGCCCCTCCTGCTCCACTTTCCCTCTATCCTTGCCTCTCTTAAATACTCCAGAAGTGATTAAGGGTGTAAGTAACTAAGCAAAAAGCTTGGAGCTGCACAACCTTGGCGTTACAAGAAAGTGAAGACTCTTTCCAAGAGCATAATTACAGGCCAAGCTATGAAGATTTCAAGCTTGCTTTTTTTTCCTTTGGAGTTTAGTGGGACAAAACTGAAGCCTTTGGAAATAAAACTGAAGGAAGGACCTGACCTAGCAGACAGAAATCTTTACTAAATGCAGATGTCAATAGCAGCAGCATGTAATTAGTGCCCTAATTGTGACTGGGCAAATAATGTTGGTGGCTTGGGGAGGGGCCAGATGCAGGCCAGACTGTGGATGCCTCTCTTTGAGCTAGTTACTAAGGCTGCCTTTAATGGCTGTGAAAAGAAAAAGATGCTTCTAGAGCATGATTTTTCTCATTCCTCTCTCAGCCTGAATATGAATCTCATCCTTAAGACTGGGCTGAATTGACTTGTTCTTCCCTGCAACTTTCTTACGGTGCCTACAGGAGTTCCCAGGCTCTTTCTGTCCTGTTCATGGCTTGCTCTCTCCCCTTCTTTTTCACTGAATAAGAAAAGAAAAAGCAGGAGAAGCACCTATTGATCGGAGAAGATATAAGGTATTTTATATTCCCATTGGCTGTGCAAGAGGATTTAGGAGATTTGAGTTCAATTCTAACCCTGCTGCTGACTTCATATACAGCTTTAGGCAAGCTTCTGCTCTGTTTTCTTAAGTGAAATGCAGAGGTTTAGCATGCATTTGCATCTGAGTGACAGACACCATTTAATTGCTAAGTGATGGTTTGCAGGGGTGGGTGTTTTTGACAAACAGATGGGTTTGGGTTTGTGTTTTTCTTTTTAAATTCAACCCATCTCTGGTTTTCTCGGAGACAAAGATCCCCATAATTCTGCTAGTGGCCCAAGAGTACTTTATCTTCAGACTAAGAAATTAAAAGTGTCTTAATGCTAGGAGGCACGTCACTCCTAGAACAAGAGAAAAAAGTGGGAATGAGAAGCCTTTTTAAAAGGAAAACAAGATTAGTGGAAGCCCATGATGTGAATGCACAGCTGGCTTATGGTGCATTTCTGTGGCTTATCTAACAGCCAACTCCTAATGCCTTGTGCTCCATACCTCCAAGGGGTTTAGGAAAGAACTGTAGAGTTCTCAGTGCCTTGATCTTACCTACAGCATCTGACAGTAGCAAAATTTTTTATTGATGGATTTTGTTGGTGTGTTTTTGACACTGTAAAAGGCACAAACTAACTATCAGTGCTGAATGGGACTTGAAGTCTGAGTTTAATTTGGATTAGCTGATAATGTGTGCTCAGTATTCTGAGTTGGAAACCTACCTGTGTGAGTATCACAGACAGCCTTCTCAGCCTGGAGAAGAGAAGGCTTCCAGGAGACCTTGGAGTGGCCTTCCAGTATCTGAAAGGGGGCTACAGGAGGGCTGGGGAGGGACTACTGACAAGATCTTGTAATGACAGGACGAGGGGTGATGGGTTTAAACTGGCAGAGGGAAGATTGAAACTGGATGTTAGGAAGAAGTTCTTTACAGTGAGGGTGGTGAGGCACTGGAACAGGTTGCCCAGGGAGGTTGTGGCTGCTCCCTCCCTGGAGGTGTTCAAGGCCAGGTTGGATGAGGCCTTGAGTGACCTGTACTAGTGGGAGGTGTCCCTGCCTGTGGCAGGGGGTTGGAACTGGATGAGCTTTGAGGTCCCTTCCAACTTTACCATTCTATGATTCTAGGTGTGCATGTGTGCAGATGCATCTGGAAAAGGCAGGGAATTATGTCTGCCAGCAAAAGTTAAAAAGACAAATCCCCTGTGTTTTGCACTCTGAACATGTACAGATAGATGTAGCATAAGGAGTTGCAGTTCCTCCCCTTGCAGAGCTCTTCTCAAAATACACAAATAAATAAAAATGCCCAATAGTACTCTGGCAGATGGCCACAACTAACTGGGGGCTTGACCTGTTCAGCAGGGCACTGCCCACCTTTCTCCTGGTCATCACCTTGGTCACATGGACTGGGATATCCCTTTGGGCAGCACATAGAGCTGGGAGAAGGAGGAAGAGAAGGGATGTTTGGAGCAATGGAGTTTGTCTTCCCAAGTACCTGTCAGATGTGGTGGAGCCTGCTGTGCTGGAGATGGCTGAACACCCGTCTGCTGAGGGGAAGTGCTGAATGAATTCCTTCTTGTGCTGTGCTTCTGTGCATGGCTTTGCCTTTACCATGAGTGTCCTCATTTTCTGTGTCTTCCCTATCTCACTGTGGGGAGTGAGCAAGTGGCTGTGTGAGGCCAGTTCATGTTAGTCCATGAAAGTAGCTACTTGGACATGAGACGGTGTTTGCTAGAGTTAAAGCCAGTTAGATGAATGGGGACAATCATGCTGCTTCTGAGTTCAGCCTTCTGGCAGCTTGCAACTGGTTTGCTAGACATCATATACTGGACAGGCTTTGGGAATAAAAGAGGTTGAATAGGAGCTTATAGTCCATGGAAATTGACTGTGTCATCAGGAGATTACTGTCACGCCTCCACCATCCACTGTCTCTTCCAGCTCCTCTGGAGTTTCTCCAGGAATGTTCTGGAATATGTTGTGTGTGTAGACTGCACCATGGCAGCACTTGGCATGCAACTGTGAGGCGATTTGCTTGCTCTAAGCATAGGAAGGGCTTTTCCCTTACAGCAGTCAGTCAATATTTTAGTCTCTTGCTTGTGAAGTCGTAAACAGAGTTCATATCCTACCAGTGTCTGAATGATGAAGGAAAGCAGAGGCTGTTTCAGGGAGCTTTTCAGAGCACAAGAATACATTCAGGCTGTTTCAGGGAGCTTTTCAGAGCACAAGAATACATTCCTGTCCCCAAAGCCCCTGCACCAGACAGGCAGGGTTGCCACTGGAGTATTTCACTAGCTTGCTACAACTCGTGCCCATCCAAGGATGAATCAGGGCAAGATTTTCCCCATGAGACAGTTTCTAGTATCACTATGTGGTTTAAAGAGAGTAGTGAATGAGTAACTGTGGTGCCTGTGCACCAGCACTGGGTATGTTGCTTTGCTGCTTAGTTTAAAACCGAGAGGTTCCTACATCTGTTTTCTACCCTGATTTGCAGGAGCTCTTCAGGAGGTACAGCTTTAATAATCAGCAGTGTCTGCTTTTTATCATTAGCTTCTCTCCTGTCCAGATACAAAGCAGATTGGGAATGTTTTCAAAGGGTGAAGATTTATCAGCACAACTCCCAGACAAGTCAATTAGAGGCTGCCTGACTAAATCCTCATAACGCGCTTTGAAAACGTAGCTCCTGCCGCCTGCGAGGACGGTTGCAGGGGGAGTGTAGGCTCGGCTCTTGCGTGTGAGAGACAGGAGTAGGCAAAGCCAGCTGAGCTCTCAGACTCTTAGCACCGTCATTAAGGCTGTTGCACAAACAGAGGAACGCTGGCACTCCCCAAGTGATGAGGTTACTGCTTCACCAGGCGTTTGCCTCGTTGGGCTAAAGCAGGATTAAATTGGATGGGCCTGAAGAGGAGGAAGCCATGGGCAGGAAAGCTGTTTAACAACGAGGACAGCATTTCATCCCCAAAATAATTTGTGCTCTATAGTCCAGTTCAACTCGCCAGTAATTTTGTATTGAGAAAAAAATTAATTGCATCCGTTGCCTGTGTTTCACTCAACAACTTCCCCAGGGACCCTGCACACTGAATCTCCTCAGAAGCACATCATTTAATGTCTTTGCATTCAAACCGAAGCTGGAGCTCTGCAGAGGGGGAGAGGAAAGATTTTAAGAGCACACTGGAATTGATAGATGCACTGAGGCTTTGGAAGGATCACGCTTTCCCCCACCTTCCAGCTTGTTCTAGACATACA